>JANTNU010000003.1:32912673-32959709 GCA_024752395.1 Erythroxylum havanense
TTCTTAGTAAAACAAGTCCAAAAGGGAAGGCATTCATATCCACCGCCAGCTAATGTGATAATGATGCCTCTGAAAAAGAAAGGAACAGGGTGCATTGACTCTTATTAGAGAGGTTAAAGAACAGGTATTCTAAACCAAGAAGTGGGTTGGGTTGATAAGAGGCTCTCTCAATTTAAGTGAGGTCGTGAGTTTGAGTCTTTCTTATATATGTAGTCGTTTAAAATTTTGGATCAAAATTTTATCTTTTACAAAAAACTTATCTGACTCAAACGAGAATTAATTTAAGTATGAATGGTTTAAAAGTATCATCATATAATTTGAATCCACTTATAACACGTAGGAGAAAAAACAAAAACAGCTTTTCTTTCCTCAGGTGTAATGTGAAAGCATACATGAACCCTACAAGACTTTCACGTGCTTGCTTTCAGAGGTTTGCGTTTGACCAGGAATCAGGGTTTGCACTCAGGGAACGTCGTTGTTTGGTCAAAGACGGACGAGCATATGAAAATTAATGATAAGTCCAACAAATCCATCTTTGAATGTGGGGATAGATTTGCAGATTGTGGACCACAATCGTTTCTCGTTGCTTGGTCTTGACTTGGGTACATTACATTTACTTCACCTGTTCTGTTCAACACATTCTTTTTATGACTTTACCTAATATTTGATTGAGATTATTAATATGTTACAAAAATTTGAAGTTAATGATTATTAAAATAGTATTTAAAGGTAACAATACCAATAATGATAAAAAATATTTCTAAAAAATAATGATAAAAATACATTTAGACTCAACGAAAAGTTTAAATTATTAATATTATTTAAAAAGAAGAGTAACTTTTTAATGCTTTCAATTTGGTGACTAATCATTTTATAGTTCCGACTAATTAAGTTAAAATGTTATTTTTACTGATGTGTTGGATAAGTCAAATCAACATAATTAACTTTTTTAATATGATTTATACAATTTTTGATAAGCCAATGAAAATTTTAAAAGATTGACACTAAATTATGAAAACTTTAAAAAGTTAGGAATTATTTAATTTATTACCCATTTCAAAAGCGTTAAAATACAACATAAGGACAAAAACATACAATACATGATATACACAAGAATTACATCGGACCGATTGTCTTCAACTGGTACAACAGTTTCATAGATCTAACATTGGCATTAATGAGTTGGGAGTGATCATGGACAAGTGCAAAGCCATAGCTACAGGATTTTGATGCTTTATTTTTACCTTAATTTCTAGGTATACTAATAGGGTAGCCCACATGTTAACTAAAGCAGCTACTCGATATTTTAATAGACATAGTTGGGATGGCCGCCGTCTTTTTTATTAAACACTCTAAACTATGATGCTGGATTATTCCTATAATTAAACCTAATTTAAAAATATATATATATAAGGGCAAAAACATAATTATTGCGTGTTTGGATAATCTTATATCAATTGAGCTTTTGTCAATAGAATTTTTTTTAAAAGAGCTTTTCTAACAAATCAGTTGGCTGTTTAACTGTCAATTAAAAAACAGTTTTTTTAAAAAAACTTCATACTATAGATTGTCTGGTAACATAAAAATAAAAAATATTTTTATTAATTTTAACTATATTTTATTTTGTAATAAAAATTATTTATGCATATAAACATTATTTAAATTATATTAAACAATATGTAAAACATAATATATTAATTATTTTATAATTTTAAACCATATGAAACATAAATGAAAATAAATCTAATCAGATCTTTTATATAGATTATAGCATAAATAAAACTAATTTCAAAAATAAATATTAAAACATATAAAAAGTCCAATAATATTATATAAATCTTAAACTAAACGTGACGATAAATTTGTGAATATTGTGAAAATTATGTATAAAGCATAAAGATAAAAGAGACTGAAAAATAGGCTCGTTAATTAATTTGAAAAACTTATCAAAATATTTTTTTAAAAGCTCCAAATTTGAACTTCTTAAAAAGTTATATCTTAAACTACCAAAAAAGATACATTTATTAAAAAAAGTACTTTTTTATTTTATAATCAAATACTCTTTTTTTTTAATCGCTTTTACAATTAAAAAAATGTTAATTCTCCCTCAAAAGCTCAACCAAAGAGATACTTAGCATTTGTTTAGTTAAGCTTATCTCAGCAGAACTTTTATCTGTTATGATAAAATCATACAGAGCATTTTCCTGATGGCAAGAGTATGTACTTTTTCTTTCCAGTTTTGATAGTTAAGAGCTTGTCAAGTCAGCTTTGGTTTCTAATCAGTCGCAATCTCTTGGTTACGAGAACGGTACAAGTTTCCCTTTTCTTTTTTCTAAATTCTGATGAAAGAATTCTTAAAACATGAATCTGGACCGGCACATGCCATAATAGCAGCTCCACCGTTCAGAGACGTAATAGGAAAACAAAAACACATGTTCTTCTGTCTTCTACTTGTCAAGGTCAAAGCTTTGGCCAGATAAACATGAAATCTTGAATGGTAAGAGATGACACATACTGAATCTTTGATATTCATTTCTTAAATGGAAGAAAAGAACAAGAAGGAATCTTTGATATTCATTTCTTAAATGGAAGAAAAGAACAAGAAGGCGGCCAAAAATTCAAAGGATATTATACAGAAGTAGCATTTACAATCAGATGGTGTTGACAGAATCCTACACGGCTGCTGTACAAAGCCAACATCCCACAACTAAATTTATCAACATCTTCCAATTCTCTTCCTGAAAAGATGATGCCTAAATACCTTTTGTTTTCTTATTTTCTTTTTCCTGTCAACTTATGCATTTCTTTTTTTTTTTTTTTGCTTTACTCTACAGTTATTTCCAGTATTGTGGTAAGCCTGGGTCGTTTATATCTTCTAAGAAGTAATGAAGAACATACAACACTTACAGATGAGAGGGCCATGCATGCACCAGCTACCCATGGTGGCAACATAATCCCCAGTGAAGGATAAAGAACGCCAGCAGCAACAGGTATGGCAACAACATTATAAGCCATAGCGAAAATATAATTCCAACGGATGCGAGCAAAGGTTTTCCTTGAAAGATCAATGGCTGTGATTACATCCTCTAAATTATTCCTCATCAAAACGTAGTCCGCAGCTTCTATAGCAATGTCGGTTCCTGCGCCAATTGCAATGCCAACGTCTGCAGCAGCTAGAGCAGGCGAATCATTGATACCATCCCCCACCATCGCAACTGTGCTTCCGTCTTTTTGAAATGAGCGGATGACATCAGCTTTCCCTGCTGGCATAACTTCGGCTTTAACATCTTGTATGCCAACCTGGATACACAACGTGTACTAAATAAGTCTGCTTAGCACAGAAATTTAAACCAAATATCTTTAGGACTAGAAATTAGCCATAGTAGTCCAGAATTCAACTTCAATTTGTTTAATCAGGAAGAATCAGATCAGTCTGCCAGGTGATATACCAAATTACCAACCATTTAGAGCAAATGACTACCATTCATCATAGAGAAAGAAACGAGGTAAACGGCATAAATATGGTAGCCAGTTAAGAGATACATCATTTCATAGTTTTAAGGCTTACCAGCAATGGAAGAACAGTATTCAATCAATTGATATACAGCAAAAAGTCCACATAATCTCATACAAACCTCCTTGGCAACGGCTTGAGCAGTCCTCCAATTATCTCCTGTCACCATAACTGGTTTGACACCCATTTTGTAAAGGCCTTCTACGACTACAGAAGCTTCTCGCTTTAGTGGGTCTGCAACCCCTAAAACACCAACTAAGCTGTCATTAAATGAAACAAGAATTCCTGTTTTTGCACCTTCTTCGAGTTCAACCACAAAATTTTCTACAGAAGTTGGAATGGGAATTCCACTTTCAGTCATTAGTTTTCGATTCCCAACCTGCTCAAGACACAGTGGAAGCTATGACAACCCGGAATCATGGAAAATTTTCTTGTTAAGCTTAAAAAACCTAATAGATAAAAAACTCACCAGAACTTGTTTTCCATCTATGAAGCACTTCACGCCTCTTCCAGGAAGGGCCAAAAACTCAGAGACATCAAGAAGCCATCTAGAGGTTGTGGATTCTTTACTGTTGCTTTGGCCACCGTAAGTTGGAGAAGATTCATCAAAGAAATGGAAATGGCGTGCATACTCCACTATTGCTTTTGCCAATGGATGCTCACTGCTAGCCTGAGCCATGTTAAAACAGATGGGAAATCAGTAAAATTGTTCTATTATTAACAATAACCATTATCAATGAGAGAGATACAGCACTAGAAATCCCCTAAAGTTCCCAATTTACATGGCATGGCAGGCCAACATATAAAGGTTTTTCCCTTATTTCCTCTGTAGATCCAACTTATGAGAGTTCGTGACGTATAATCCTGACGTTATGAACTTGAGGAAACTTCTGTATATGTGCCATACAGCTAAACTGAATTGCGGAAACCATAAGGACTGTTTCTTTGAGTCATATATAAGACAGATAAATAAGCTCCATATCCACCAAAGATGCATGCACAGGTCTGTATGTGCATGCTTATATGGAAAAGAAAAAGGAAAGAAAGAACCATCATCAAACAATAAAATTCCAAAATGCATTCACAACTAATAAGCACCAGAAAATCACCTCTGCGGAAGCCACCCATCTGAGGAATTCTCCACGATCCATACCGTTGAATACTTTTGCAGTAGTGACACTGGCTTTTCCTTGGGTTAAGGTGCCTGTTTTATCAAATACGACATACTTAATCTTCTGAGCCCTTTCCAAAGCATCCCCTCCCTTTATGAGCACCCCATTGTTGGCACCAACCCCAGTTGCCACCATGACAGCAGTCGGTGTTGCCAATCCAAGAGCACATGGACAAGCAATTACCACAACAGAGATTGAAAACATGAGGGCAAAGACAAAATAATTTCCATTGTCTGGAAGCCATGTTTCTGGGTACGCCCCCGCAGCTCCAGCAAGATACCTACAAGTTGAAAAATGAGATGAAAAGCAGGGTCCAGACTTGGACAGCCAAGTCAATTTATGGATCACATAGCCAGCAAAACAATCCTCCAAGGACTTACCAAGCAAATAATGTTAACAGAGCCAAAGCAACAACCGTAGGAACAAAAATGCTAGCAACCTGCAAGCCAAAAAGTATTTAACATAAGAATGGCAGCAAAAGTACACACATTAATTTGCACAAACCAATAAGATATTACTCATTGGAGGAGAAATATAATGGGACATGAGAAAGTAGATTTTACATATGAAGAACAAAAATGAAGAACAAATTAAAAAAAAAAAAAAGAATGCTAGCAACACTTACAAAATCTGCAAATTTCTGGATTGGAGCTTTGGACATTTGGGCTGTTTCAACCAAACTAATTATCTGGCTCAAAACAGCATCAGCTCCTACGTTGGTGACTTGTATATGAAGTGCACCATGTAAATTTATTGTACCTCCAATAACTGATGAGTTAACCTCTTTCGAAACAGGCACAGATTCACCAGTTACCATACTCTCATTGACATAACTTGAACCCCATACCACTAAACCATCAGCAGGAACTTTTGCACCAGGAAGAACTTTTAATGTGTCACCAGGCTGAATCAGTAATGCATCTATTTCCTTTTCTCCAATACAGATGCCATCTACAAGACCAAAAAAGTAATACCGCTTCAATGTTTTTCATTGACAAAAGTTAAACTCTATACTATAATTTTATCAGTTATCCCATATTAAAATATCCATTAAAGGGTCCCTTTGGCTAAACTCACAGCAAAATGTAAAATACAGATAGTAAATGGAAGCCAAGTACCTTCATCTTTGACAACTAGCAGTGCCGTTGCTGGTGCAAGCTCTACCAATTTCTTGATTGCATCTGATGTTTTTCCCTTGGCAAGGCACTCTAAATACTTCCCCAACAGCACAAATGTTATCAGCATGGAACTTGTCTCAAAGTAAGTTGGAGACCAAAAGCCAGTGGCTGCACCATATAGTAGCGCACAAACCGAGTAGAAGTAAGATGCTGTTGTTCCTAATGCCACTAAAACATCCATGTTGGTTGAACCATTTCGAAGGGCTCTGCCAGCTGCTACATAAAAGCGCTTTCCAATGACAAATTGAACCACACTAACCAATAACCACTTCAACCAATCCCCCATTAGGAAGGGTCCACATCGCCACAGAAGTAGTGAATACAAGATCGGTATGCGAGGACATACCACTCGTATGAAAAAGATAGGAATCTGCAATAAGAATGCAGTCATCATATGGCCAGGTTACAAGGAAGAAAGGAAGTAAATATGATGTGTAACATAAAAACTTTAAGGCAGATACTCACACTGAGAAGCAAACTGGAGACAAAAAGCCTAAACATACTGGAGGACTCTTCAACATCCTTTGAGGTCATTCTAGTAAAAGGGTTCATAACATGTAACTTAAACTTCCCATTGCTTCCTCCTTCAATCCCCTCAACCAAGGACCTAGAACTGACAACTTCAGGATCAAAAAGAGCTTCAAGTTCTTTGGATATCATATTGAAACGAAACTGCCGTACCCCTTTCAATGTGACAAGCATTCCTTCCAAAAGCTGCACATCCATCTCGGTGAACACCCCATCAACTCCTAAGATGATTTTATCCTGCTGACTGCTCTGTACAAGAGAGCCTTCGAATCCAGCATCTTCTATAGCATTCACTATATCATCTTTACTGATTATAGTCGGATCATACTCAACTTCTCCCAAGGAAGTAGCCAAGGCTACCACTGCCCTCTTCACACCAGGAAGATTTGTCAAAATTCCTTCGACGGAGTTTACACAAGCAGCACAGGTCATACCTCCTATTCTAAACTGCCCCATGAGGCTTTTATTTTGTTTCGCCTTACTAATGACAGGTTCATTTAGGATCTCTGCTTCAAAGCCTGCATCCTCAATTGCATTCTTGATGTCATCATCCTGAATTGAGAGAAATCCATAAAAGACTAAGGTCATGCAAGTCAACATCAGTAGACCGTTCGAGAAAGCATCTCATGCAATTAACTGAAAATTGCGTATAACTTACAAGGACTCCCAACTTATTGCCATATTCCCAGATTTAAACATACATTAATGACAAGACCAGAACAACGTAACGCCTAAATATGAATAACAGAATATGAAAATTCAAATTAATATGGATTACCTAAAGAAAATCAAACAGCAAGATTCCAAATTCCGAATTAAAACACTAAAATTCAAATTCTTCATTCAAAATCTAAAAATCAAAGGCGAGAACCAACCTTGACGAGAATGGGGTCAAAGACAACATCAGCCTTGTTCTGAAGCAAAGCTACAGAAGCTCTAAAAACCCCGTGAACGCTCTTGAGAGCTGATTCAACAGAATTAGAGCATGCTGCGCAGGTCATCCCCGTAACTCTGACTTGAACTCTCCTAACGCCTTCTTCATCACCACCAACCGCAATCACATGCGAATTGTCGTCGTTCTCGCAAGAGTCAAGGAGCCTGACGTCCTCCATTTCGTCGGAAGATCTCCGGCCGGCGGAAGCCTGGATCATCTGCAGGTCTCTCATGCTCGGCGCCATTGTTAAGAGCACCGAGCACACAGAGAACAGAACCTGAAGAAACAGAAACAAGAAGAAGAAAACAGAAAAAGGTTTCGGGGCGGAGAAAGAGAGAAAGAGAGAGCGAGAGGCTTGAGAGGAAGACACGGTTGGGACAGTAACTTCTCATACGTAGGCTGCCGGTGAATATATTTAGTCTTATGTTAGGACTTTTGTCGTTTAAATGGACGAAACTGCCCCTCTGTACTTGGGAAGTTTGGTGGTTTTGTAGTTGTACTACTAGCTCCCTTTTCTTCAATTTTTTTCTTTTATTTAGTTTTAACAAAATAATTACAATATTTAAATAAACTTTTGAAATCACAATAAACCTTCTTTTATGCATTCTAAATAAATCATATAAAAAATCAAATGACAATTTCAATTTTAAGTGACACTTACAATCCAACTCCTCACATTTATATTTTAGTCAAAAGTCAACGTAATTTTTCCACAAGGTTCCCTATTTTGCAAGAATAAAAAGAAAGTCATCAATGTATACAATCTTTCCTTTATAACTTGTGCGAAGAGATTGTTTATGTTATTCGAATATGTTGCTTATGGTCATAAAAAAGTAATTTTTAGTAATATTAGCAAATTGTAATCCATTAATTAAGATAGTTAATATATTCTAAAATTTATAATAATTAATGAATAACTTAGACAAATTTGAAAATATTTATGTGATGAAAATATATACCTATCTTTATTAGTATAAGTATAAAATGAGAAGTAACACATCAAACATTGTGTTTAAAAGATATTTTGCTGTGAATTGATTTAGAGTTAATGATATTGGTCATATTGGATTATATTCAAATTAATAGATTGCATTTAAGTTTGAGGAATTGATTTAAATTTTTATTTTTATTTTTATTAAAAGAATATCATATAATTAAATTAATTTTAAATTAAAAATTGTTATTAAAATAAATTTACTTTCAAAAAATCAGATTGAAAGTTAAACTGATAAAACAAAAGGTTCAAGATTTAAAAGCTTCAATCAGTATTAAACTCTTATAAAAATTGATAAATATTTAATAAATTAAAATTTTTGATATTGTTTTTACTTACGAAAGATTTTGAAATTTAATAAAATAAAATTTTATTTATTTAGTTTATAAAGAATTATTTAATCAAATTTTAATAACAAAAAATATTAAAATAAAATAAAATAAAAACACAGACTAGGTAAAGTTTTATTTGATTGAACTTTTTGCCGATTGACGGAGGCATCTCTTTCGAATTGACCATTTCTAGGAAAGCTATGGGCTGAGTCCAATTCCACTCCGATCAACTCAACCGCTCCATGTTTTGGTGGAACTATGACTTTGTCTACACTACGTATGAACACGAATAAAAGATCCAAAGGTCAAAAAGGAAACTTCTGCTTTTCGTGTGGAGTGGATTTATTTATATAATATTTATATTTATATTTCCAAAATTAGGTATCTAAGTAATTTTAAAAAATAAATTGCTTTTTAATTTTTAATTGAACTCTGTGAGTACTCTGGAGCAGTACGAGGGGAAAGGATAGTGAAGTAATTTCGGAGAATTGGATTAGATGAGATTAGTTGAGGTTACGTAACATGAAGTCTTCGGTTGTCTGAACGGAAACAGAGTGGCGGACCGGACCGGACCGGAGTGAGATTGAAGTGACAGGAACTTCTTGCTTCGTTGTTGGGTTAGATATGGCAGGTGAGAGAAGTTGATGAAATGTCAATTTTCTGAACAATAAGCAATTCTTAATTAAATTCAACTTTAGTAAAATATGTTTAATTAATTTTCAATATTGAATTTTAATATATTTAAAATATTCATAATATTTTAAAGTTGGAAAAGATAGAACCTTTTCTAGGTAGTGTTCGGGTCACTAGCTCTCTCTCTTTTGTTTTATCTTCTCTTTGTTAAAGCTCAAATATGGAAAGTTAGAAGCTTGCTTTGCCTAAATAATGGAGGAGAGTCACGTTCAATATATCACAATTAAGAGTCAATAATACATATCTAATCTTATCAAACCTCGTAAAGTTAATTAAGTTAAACTATTGTGAAAAGATGCTTTAGTAAGTGATTTAAATAATGAAAGTGTGATTAGTGTATGATGACACGTTTCGCTGCAAACACTTAAAATATGTTCATGGTGCTTAATCATGCTAAAAAACGTGATCAAAGTTAGACTTGACAATGAAATTGAGTCCTTTCCAATTTGCCTTTCAACCTTTCTAAAAAATAGTTTTAATTTGATTTGAGTTGATTTAAATTATCAATAGCTAGCTCAACTTCAGTAGCTTGAGGCATGTTCATCACAAATTGGTGAACCATACTTTCAATCTCCTACTTATAAATAGGCAGGAGATTAAAAAAAGAGAAAATGTCTATGGAGGATAAACAAAGAGAAAGTATTAATGGAATAACGAATTTCTTATAATTAATTTCTTTGTATCATTTATAGATGATTATTTGAGGAGATGGTGGTAATTCTATCAAGAAGAAAGCACATGTGTTTTCAGTCTTTAAATTTCACAAAGAGCGGAAACTCGAATTTGGTAAGAAGTTCAAATGTTTGCAGTCAGATAATGGAGGATAATATACTGATAAAGAATTTGATGAATTTTGCAAGCAAGAAGGCATCAAAAGACAATTCACGATGACACACACTCCTCAACAAAGCGAAATAGTGGAGCGGATGAATAGAATTCTGTTGGAAAGAATAAAAGCGATGATAAAAACCGCACGCTTAGATAAGAAATTTTGGGCAAAAGTAGTCAATACTGCCTGTTATGTGGTGAATCGAGCTCCATCAACTGCAATTGAGTTGAAGACACCAATGGAGGAGTGGAATGGTAATCATGTGGATTATTCCAACCTCCATATATTTTGAAGTCATCCCCGTGTGATGTTTAATACCCAATAAATTACAAAGTTAGATCCAAAATCTAGAAGATGCATTTCTTAGGACATGTTGAAGGTGTGAAGGGATATCATCTGTGGGATCTCACTGCTCACAAGATTGTTATCAGCAAGAATGTTATCTTCATCAAAGATAAAGATCAATAGTAAACATAAAATGTTGGCATTGTACAAGGGAATCCAGAAACTACAACAGTACAAGTGGATAAGGGAGGCAATATTGTATATTGTCTTTAACCGAGGACAAGGAGTCATCAACTTTTCAAAAAACAAAGAATAATTCAGATGCATCTCAGTGGATGATAGCAATGCAAGAAAAAATTGAAGCATTTCATAAGAATATGATATAGAAGCTGGTGTCATTACCGCAAGGAAGAAAGCCTATTGGCAATAAATGAGTTTACAAGATCTAGCGAAGTGACGATGATCAAGTGGAGCGAAAAGAATGTGTTGATTTTAACGAAATATTTTTTCCTGTGGTTTGACTCATTACAATTCAAGTAGTTTTAACAATGTGTGTTATATTTGACTTGCATCTTGAGCATCTATATGAGACAACTGCATTTCTTTATGGAGATGTTGAAGAAGAAATTTATATGCTCCAACAGAAGGTTTTGAAGAAAGCAAAAAAGAAAACTTAGTTTGCAGGTTGAATAAATCTCTGTATAGTTTAAAATAGGCATCGAGGTGATAGTATAGAAGATTTGATTCCTTCATCTTGGGCCTTGAATACAACAGATTAAATGCAAACCATTGTGTATATTTGAAGAGTTTTGAGAAAGATAATTGTATAGTCTTGTTGTTATATATAGACGACATGTTGGTTGCAGACCCTAACAATGATTGTATCAAAGAATTGAAGGCATGATTGGCTAAGGAATTTGAAATGAAGGACTTGGGGCCAATAAACAAGATTCTAGGGATGCAAATTTACCGAGACAAATAATAAGAAGATTTGGTTTTCTCGGAATAATTATTTGAAGAAGATCTTGTAGCGATTCAGCATACAAGATTGTGAGTCAATTTATACCCCTTTTCTTATTAATTTCAAGTTATCATCAAGTATAAGTCATAGCAATAAAGAAGACAGGATGGAGATGTCTAGTGCCTGATGCATCAGCAATGGGGAGCCTGATGTTCGCTATGATTTGTACAAGATCAAATGTTGTACATGCAATGAGAGTGGTTAGTCAATACATGGTGAATCCTGATCGAGAACATTGAAATATAGTTAAAAGGATTATTAGATATATCAAGGAAACTTCAGACATTGCATTATGTTATAAAGGATCATATTTTATAGTCAGAGGATATGTTGATGCTGATTATGCAAGTAATCTTGACAAAGGTAAATTCACTATTGGATGTGTGTTCACATTAGTTAGAGGGGCTGTAAATTGGGTTCCAAAACTGCAATCAGTTGTGGTTACGTCAACTATAAAAGTAGAAAATGAAGTAGCATATGTAGTAGCTACACAAGTCAATAAAGAAGCAGTGTGGTTGAAGATATTGTTGAAAGAACTTGGATATAAACAAGAAAATATCACTCTGTATTGTGACAGTCAAAGTGCTTTACATCTTGCAAAGAGTCCATCATTTCATTCAAAGACAAAGCACATTCGAGTTCAGTATCATTTCGTTTGTGAGAAAGTAAAAGGAACGATGGACATGCAGAAAATTCATACATTAGATAACCTGATAGATTTTAAGACAAAAGCAAGCAATGTTGACAAGTTTATGTGGTATCGATACTCATTCGGCTTGATAGAGATATAAACAACATGAACTCGGTACCTAACATGCAAAATAAAACAAATAGTGATTGGCTAACATAACTTCAATTTTTTGCCTATAACAAAGAGAAAGTTTGCCTATAACAAAGAGAAAGTATCCATACAGGGAAAAAAAACATAGAGAGAAGTGGGGTGAGAGAGAAAAAAGAGAGAGACAAAAAAAAATCTCAATTTTTTAACAAGTCTAGTTTTTCTCCTTGTAATTCTCAAAATTTTCAGTAGTAAAATTATTATATCATTGCCAGTAGTTTTTATCCTGATTTAGAATTTTTTTAACGTAAAATCTATATGTCTATTTTATCGTCAATAATTTTAGTTTCGTTTTAGCTGCGACCCTACTCTATCCAAATATTAATTGTTCCTAACATTTTCCGGTATTCAATTTGAACAACGCAAAATCTAATGTATGACAATTGTCATCTTCACAACAGAAAGCAGGGAGAGAAGCGGGCTGAGGGCAAAAAGAAGAGAGACAAAAAAATCTCAATTTTTTATAGGTCTAATTTTTTTCTTGTAATTCTCCAAATTTTCAGTAATAAAATTATTCTATCATTACTCATAGTTTTATCATGATTTAGGAGTTTTTCACGTAAAATCTGTGTGTCTATTTTATCTTCAATAATTTAAGTTTTGTTTTAGCTGCGGCCCTACTCTATCCAAATCTTAATTGTTCCTAACATTTTCCATTATTCAGTTTGAACAACGCAAAATCTAACGTGTGACAATTATCATCTTCATAACAATGCTATGGTTTATTTTAGTGTTTAAAAAATTGAGTTGGTTCAATCGATTTAACCGTAAAAATCTTGAATTGTCTAACTTTTTCATTCAATCTTCAAATTTTTAATTCAATTTATTTTGATATCTCTTATTATTAAAAATCGATCAATTTATTAATTATCGGTCTATTTTGACAAATTAATCAATTTTAGTAAAACAAACTAATTAATTAATTTTTATTTAACAACTATTTTTAATTAAAATTTAAATTCTTTAATAAATAAAATCAATAAGTTAACTCAAATAAGAAGAAATCTAATTTGTCATCCGATATCAAAATAATTCAATTATGATACTCGCAGCAATTGTATTGTATATTTCACCATGCAAACAACGTGATGCCATACATTATTTGACTTCGTTCCCACAACGCCTTCCTCTTTCTCTCTTCGTCTTCTATCGTGTTTTGCATTCCTAATTACAGCTCTCCGATTTTCTCGGTAGCCAAACAGAAAAACGGGTCCCGAAACATGTGAGAAGGTTCTCGCAAACTCTACCCACCGCGTGAACTGAGAGGACTGTCACGTGGATCACACGTCGACGATTAGAACGCACTCCTTTTTCAAAGATGCATCAAAATATATATATATAATTTCGCACGTTTTTTTATCATAATAAACTCAGTTTGGGTCCACTTTATCAAATTATGATCAATTTAAGATAAGTCAAATTGGTTTGTCATCCCTGTTCAAATTACATATAAGGATGGCATCGAGTTAGGTTAAGTTCGGACAAGACTCTCAAATTCAAACTAACCTAAATAATTATAATTTTAATTAATATTTTAAAAATGAGAATATTTTATTCAAAATAATGTTGTTTATATTTAACAAATTTGAAATTCAAGATAGATCAGACCGTTGAGTCCGAATCCAAACTTGATCTGAAACTTAAATATATTAAATTCGGCTCGAGTTTAGGCATAGATGGCATCCCTATCTATGTGTATATATTTTTTGAACTTGTAATTTGTTAAAAAATGTCAACGGGTTGAAATGGATCACGCCGACTAGTGGTTTGATGGGTCGAGATAGGTCGGCCCGTGGCCCAATGAATTATGGGCGAGCCGAACTAACCCGACCTACCTTATATATATATTTTAAATAACGGTTGAGCAACTAGCCAGATCAGACCAACCAATTTTAGCCCATAATACAATCAACTTAAGCTAAAATTGAGTCAAATCGAGTCAAATTTATCATTCCTATAATTAGAAAAATACTCTATTTTAAAGTATGCACTGTATTGCAAAAATTATGGATTGAGCCCATCAACTTTGGAATGAATGTTTCGGTGGACACTGTTTTGGATTACTACATTATCAATTTGTAAATTGAGCACTTCATCAATAGAATTTAAGAGAATAGTTCCTTAAGGACAATCGTTTTAACAGACTATTACGATAGTTTGTTACTTAGTTAATTTCTACATATTCTATTAATTTGAATTTCACTATTAAGATAGTTTGTTACTCTAGTAATCATATTGATGTGGAAATTGATTTTTTGGACAATTTTAAATAGCGATTTACTGGATTTTACGGTTTTCTTGAGCATAACAACCTCCATAAATCAAAACTTCTATTTATGGATTTACTGGATTTTACGGTTGTATCAGCACCAGCGTCATGGAGAAAATAGCAGCATGCAGTACCTCTATTCTTGCGTGGAATAAAATTCATTGGGCTAAATGAGAACAACTTTGTGTTCCTAAGAAATTAGACGACATGGGCTTTCGTGATTTGAAGTTCTTTAATCTTGCGATGTTGTGTAAGCCGGGTTGGTTGTTTCTAACACACCCTGATTCTTTAGCGAGCCAAGTTTTTAAAGCTAGGTATTTTCTGAATTCTAATTTCCTAAGTGCAAGGGAAGGAAGAAACCCCAGTCTCATTCGGAAAAGTATCTACTCAGCTAAAAGTCTTTTAGACGAGGGTGTTAGATGGCGGGTGGGTGATGGTGTTTCTATCTTAGTGTTTAAAGTCCCTTGGCTAATCAATGATTCTAATTTCTATGTGCTCTCGAATCCTTTACATGGTATGTTTGAGGTGAAAGTTAATGAGCTTATTGATCCTAGTAGTTCGACTTGGGATTATTCTCTAGTTAATGGTATTCTAGCTCCTCAAGAGGCTTCACAAGCTTTCCAAATACCTATTTCTCCATCTAGGCCAAAAGATACCCTTTGTTGGCATCACTATAGGAATGGGATTTATAGTGTAAAATTTGGATACAAGGTTGCTACTTCTCTCTTGTCAGATATTCCAAGTCATGGTGAGGTGGGCCCGTGGGATGGCATTTGGGGTGCTCATCTTTCCCCCAAGATTAAAGAGTTTACCTGGCGAATTTTGCTTGACTTTGCTCCTTGTAAGCAGCGTATCCTAATGCATGATGTTAATTTGGACCCCGCTTGTTCACGTTGTGGTGCATTGGAGACTATGGACCATGTCTTGCTTACCTGCCCTCATGCTCGAAACGCATGGACGTCTTCAGGTATTGGTTTAATTAGCGCTGTTATTAAGGGTTGTATTATTGCTTGGCTGTGCGGAGATAATTTGGATTATAGAGATAGAGCTCTTACTATTTATTGGAGTTTGTGATTTCATCGGAATCTCTTTTGCTAGAAACAACAAGATACTCCTCCGAATATTATTGTTTCATTTGCGGATGACTATCTTCGAGATTGAAAAGCAACGAAAAGTACGTTTGCGCAAGTACAGGTTGTTTCTAATAGGCCAAGTCGTTCCCTAGGGTGGAAACAGCCTCCGATTGGTTGGGTCAAATGCAATGTAGATGTTTCAGTTGATAAAAGACGGAACAAGTCAGGTTTTGGGCCTATTCTTCGAGACCATCATGGTAACTTTATTTTGGGCTTTTCGAGGCATATCCCTTTTGTACTAATGCCACTCTAGCAGAAGTATTGTTTATCAAAGAGGCTTTAGCCTGGATCAAAAGCCTTAATTTGGATAATGTCCTGTTAGAATCAGATTGTTTAGAGGTTATCGATGGGATTAATTTTAGTTCTTCTAATTTCTCTAATGTTGGTTTAGTGTTTGATGATTGCCAGGAGCTAAAGACTTACTTCCAACATCTATCCTTCTTATGGACTTCTCAAAATACTAATAGAGCCACTCATTCTTTGGTAAGGATAGCTCTGTTACATGCAGATCGTTTTACTTGACACTCGTTACCAAGTATTCTTTCCTCTATTATTCTTTTTGATGTTCCTTCTTCATTAATTAATTCTAAGGAGGCCTAGGCATGGGTGTATGGGGTAAAGCCTGTTGGTTTAGGGATTAGTTGCTTCCCCTCTATTAATTTATTTCCTCTCTTGGTTGTTTTAATGTAAAAAATTAATATTACAAGTAATTGTGACAAATAACAACTTCTAATTTTATTATTTAATACAATACTTAACAAAAAATACATGTAACACCACCTATTTAATTTTAAATACCTCATAAATTAAATTTTCTTTTTTACAATTAAAAAATCAAATCGATTATGAAAATTGAACCTTAATAACATTTAACTAGGTATTTTAATAACTTTTTTTAATTAAAAATTAGTTATTTTAATAATTAGTTGATTTTATAAACTAATCGATTTTTATAAACTAAAATAAATCAATTAATTTTTAGTTAACAATCTCCTTTCTTAAATAAAATTTAATTTTTTTGACTAACAAGAATAGTCTCTTTTTTTTCAATCATATTTCCAGTTCTTTAATTTTTTATTTTTTATTATATACTAATTTTATTGCAATGTAATATAAGTTAAATTTTTTAAACCATTAACTTTTTAGTTTACTGATCTAATTTTCAATTCAATTTTAAAATATTATTTTCTTTAATTTCACTGAAAAAAACCCATTATAATTTGACACTTCTTATGGCATGAAAAAGTGCAACAAATACACCTATATAAATAGTTTAAACTTTACAAATTAATATTTAATCTTGGGATCTTAACAAGACATTAAATTATAACTTTGTTTTCATTTTATAATTTTAATTTGATTTGTTGACTTCAAATTGTATTTAAAAAAGGGTTAATTGCTAAAAAATCTCAAACTTTTGTCAAAATTTCTATTATATTTTGAATTTTAAAAAGTAACAATAAAATGTTCAAATTTTTAATTTTTTAAATTCTAACCTGAACTTTAAAAGTGACAATAAAATACTAAAAGATTCAATTTTCTTCAATTTTAATCCGAAATTATCTGTTGTTCTCCTAATATTCTCAGCCTTTTGTTTTTTGTTTATTCTTTTAATTTCTCAAACTACTCTCGTCTTACAGTACACTACACTAGTAAGTTCTTCCTTTTTAGTTCGTTATCCTAATGTCCTTAGTGTGAGAACGTCAGGGTTGCGTAATTTGAAAAATGAAGGATGAGGATGACGAGAGAACAAATTGAAAATGAATAAAAACTGAAATTAAAGCGTAAGATTATCGGGTCTGAATAATATGATTTAGGTCAATTTTAAACAACAACGTCATTTTAATTATGTGATTAAATGACATCATTTTACTGATATTCATTTGTTGTGTTAATTTTGACTTACATGTATTAATTGTTAAGGTTTCTGAATCATATGATAAGTTACGTCAACAAATTTAACGTAAACACTAATATTGAGCTAGAATAGAAAAAAAGTTGAACGCTTGAGCATTTTATTGCTATTTTTTAAAGTTTGAAAAAAGTGAAAGTTTGAGTATTTTATTGTTACCCTTTAAGTTTAGGCTATAATTAAAAAAATTAAGGAAAGTTTGGAATTTTTTTTATAATTGACCCTTTTAAAAAATGATTAATTAAAATAACATCAATTTACGGGAAGTCAAACTTGGAATTGGGCCTTGTTCATCCTTAATCTCAAATCTTAGAAGCTATGTTGAAGGTCTGGTTTCCCTGGGCGTTGGTACATTTTGCTCTTAGAAATATGTCTAATGGGCCTAATGTGCTAAGCTGTTTTAAAAACATTACATTAATTGTCCGAAACTAAAGAGATGGGCCTAATAAACCCAACAAGACATTGATACCGCAGACATTGTCACAATGATTGCACAATGTGTCTCTTCTTCAACTTTTGCTTTTTGCTTTTTGCTTTTTCTTCTTCGATAACTATAAAATGTGATATTTCCTTAGAAAAACAATCAATGTTTTTGTCGGACTGAAAGTTAAATAAGTGAAATAAAAAGTTTTAGATTTAAAATATTCAATTAATATTAGATCAATATAAAATTAATTAAAAATAAAATGGTTAAAAAAGATTGTTCTTAAGAATAAAAAATTTTGAATTTTAATCAAAAAATGAGATTATTAAATAGAAAATTTTGAATTTTAATAAAAATGAGATTATTAAATAAAATTTAATTAATTTATTTTATTTTATAAAATTGATTGATTTACAAAAATTAACCGATTAATTACTGAATTGATCAATTTTTAACAACAAGAATTATTAAAATAAATCAAACAGAAAAATTAAAAACTAAACTCAAACATTAATTTGTTTAAAATTTTTACAATTAAACTGATCAAATCAGTTAAAATTTTTAATCTTTATAAATACCTGAGTTAAAATATTGGTTTTTCTTCATCACCAAAGTCTCGTTTATAATTTAAGAAATTTTATAAAAAATTTTCAATCCTTAAAATTCTTTTAGTTAAGTTTTTTTAAATCCCGTATCTTAAACTTTAATTAAAAATAATAACAAAAAACACGAGATGTGATCAGAAAATATTGGCTAATCAAATATCATTATTATAGTAATTTGAGATGAATTAAATAAATTTAACTTAAATTAGTAAACCGATAAAATTATTAATTTCAGTCAATTTTATATATAAGTAACATTTTATTAGTATAAGTGTGATATTAGTAACAAAGTTTAAAAGAGAGAATTTTTAAAATTTTTAAAATAAAGATTAATAGTTTTAAAAAAATAAGATTATAATTTTTTTTTGTGAAAAAAGAAGTATATTAATATTAGTGAGAGAGAGAGAAGGTGTGAAATTAAAGAAGGGCACAGGCCTATGTGGTGGTAGGGTTGGCAGATAGGGTGTAGGGTCAAAGGAAGGATAGGACTTGGGAGTAAGAGTAGTGAATAAGAGACCATTGGTCAAAGAATTGGGACAATCATGGCTTCTGTAAGAATCTGATGCATTGGGTCCATTCCCACATTTCAATCTATGCTACAATTATACTTTCTTTTTATTGTTTTTGGGGCATCTGAACTGGGCAACCATTTCCTGTCAGACCATAACTTGAATTTTATCCATCTGATCTTCTTCATCTATTCTGATCACCATCATCATTACTGTGTCTTTATGATGATCATCCATAAGATATTTTAAAAGGATCTTAATTATAGAAAGATACTTTTAAGCCATCTACACTTAAACTAATTCTCACTCGAGTCAGATAAGTTCTTTACAAGAAATAAATCTCTAATTTTAAAATTTAAATAACTACATACATAAGAAAGATTCAAACCTATAAATTCACTTAAATAAGAAGAACCTTTTACTAATTCACCTACATCTTGGGTTGATGATGGTCTAACATTGCTGAGGATGTGTAGTGTTGGAAGGAGATAAGCACAGTAGGATCCCACCATAAAGCTTCGTCCATGGTTGCCTCCCTCCTCATCACCTGCCAAGTCCCACCCCTCAATTATGAATTTGGCACCCCATCCTGAAACATCCTTCTCAGTCTCAAGTTCGTGCTTCCCAATCGCCTCTTCAATTCCCTTTTAACGACTACATTTTTTTAGTAAAAATAAGATAAATTTTTATAATTTTAAAAACTTTCAAAAAATATATTTTTAAATTTTTTAAAAACTTTTTCTTATACATATATTAAAAATAATATAATATAATATAAACAACACACATCCACGATTAAATATTACTAATATTACGATTCAATTTAACTTTTAAATTTAATTAAATTAATATTTTTAATGGATTAATATGTATTTTTTATGTTTCATGTACTTTAACACAAAAAATTAAGATAATTTTTTCAAAAGAAATTAAAATTAAAATTGCTTAAAATCATAAAAGAGCTTCTAACCTTTTATTTTTTGTTTTAGAACAAAGAAAATATTACTCATTCTAATTTATATGTACATGTGGTAAATATATTAGTACAATGTATCCCATATGGCCATATCTCAAACTAAAAGAAGTACGAAACCCAAAAACATATCACATACTTAAATAGAGAAAGTTTAGTAGTATTTATTAATGTTTTAAAAATTAAACCAGGCTGATTTAATAATAAAAATTTTAAATTAATTAAAATTTTATTTATTTATTTATTTATTGGACAATTTTTATAAACTAATCAACTTTTATAAATTAAAATAAATCGACTAAATTTTATTTAATAACTTTTTTAATTAATTTTTAAAATTTTTATAAATAAGAATTTTTTTAATTTTTTTAAACTCAAGTGTTAACTGAAATTTTTAATTTTAAATCTCTTATTTTATTACTCCCTCCTAACCAAAATAAGTGTCGTTTTAGAGATATTTTAATTATTCAAAATAATTGTCGTTCACAATTTTTCATGCATGTTTATAATTTTATTTTCAAAATTACCCTTTAATTTCTCTCACATCCTAATTATACAGATTACATTTTCAAGGCAATTTAATATGCAATTAATAAAGGTATATCAAACATTTCACTAATTTTTTTTATATGCATGTAATTAATAAAATTATATCAAATATTTTACTAATTTTTTAAATAAGTATATATCTCTCTAAAATGATACTTATTTTAAATAAAATGGAGTATTTTTTAATCCAAAATTTGGACATTTAATAGTGAGAAGGGAAAAGAAAAGAGGAGGGAGTGAAATAGTATTGAATCGGCACGCGCTAGGAGGGGAGCAAGTGGGTCAACTTAGGGGAGAGTGTAAAAGACAAGTAGCTTTTGAATGTCCAACGGTCCCAAATAGGTCACATAATAGGCCGCCGAGAAAGACAGAGACGAAGTATGTGCGGTGCGTCTGTGTTGGGTTGTGTATGACAGCCAATGAAGAGCTAAAGGCTGACAAGTGTTCAAGTGTGACAGGGATGTGTGATGTTGAAGATGACGTCCTATGTCCCGCTCCATTTACCCATTTAAAATTTTCTTAATAATTATTAATAAACTATTCATTTTAATCAATGATTATTGGCTCTTTGTGTGTCTTTAGTCTACATGACTCAGATTCTGCAGACCTTTAATGGGCTTCTCTTCTGTTTATTATTATTATAATGCTTTGTTCTTTGGATTTATCCTAACAATTCAATCAATTGGAACTTGAACAACCCTATTCATATCACCATTCTGTGCTTAAACCCCAACCACAACTTTTTATCCCTCGTAATTTTAATTACGTAATAATAAGATTGCGTATTATTAGACTCCTCGAAACGAACTTAATTAGTTCATATCAAGTCTAAGAGTTAAATTAAGTTATCGTATTAGTAAAATTTGATTAATTTATATCTTACGTTTCTTTTATATCTGCTTGGTTATTATTTTTTATAAGTCGATAAATAAATCTAAGTGATAAGCTCGAGAACATTGAAGAGGAAAAAAAGGAGTAGCAAGGTATACGAACTTAGGGTACATGGTATTAAATGCTGTTACATGCAAGATGTCCTAACACAGAACATGCAGTATACTTAACTAAGCTAACTTGTCGATTGCTTTGACCGGCATACTATAAATATGTGTGTTGAAGAGCATGTGAATTGTATACACTTTTTGCATATATAAGGAATAGTACTATAGGTTTGGATTGCTCAATGCACAGACCTCTAAAACTATCATGTGCTTCTGCTACTCCTCAAACCCTACCCACATAAATATCAATCATTTGAACCTTCCCTTAGAAAACTCCAGTCCTTCTATAGTTTTAAGAGTACCCCACTTGTTTGAAGGAGTTTTTGAGTTAATGTCACCAAAAAAAAAAAAAAGAGAGGGAATTTTTTTTTTGTTAATGATCCTTTAACTCCTCTGGGCATGCTCCTTGGTTAGATTGAAGACGGGCATCTCGCTTTCAATGGTAGTGTAAAAGTTAGAACTATTAAAGAACCCGAGATTACTGAGAATCTGATGCGAAATAGGACCAGTGATCAATCAGCAATTGATCAGTCTGTATGTGACGACTCCTTGTGCGTAGAAGTATATAGGCTACATAAGAACATGAGAGAGCCCTCAAGGGATGTGGCTTGATGGTTGAGAGCGGGGCTTGACTTTGGTTAGGTCCCAGGTTCGATTCCATGCTAGTCCCTCTTGTAAGAGCCTGGGGCAGCAGGGTTTTACCTGTAGATGGAGAACTAGTTAGGTCCTCAATAATGAGGTGCGCCCGCTTGGCCCGCCTGTGGGGTGGTGCGCCAATTGGGCCCTCAGAGAGGTATGCCCGCTTGACCCTCCTACAGAGTTTTCTCGAATAAAAAAAAAAAAGAACATGAGAGATCTTGAGATTTCAGATTTACCTTCTCTATGACTCTTAGAGTAGGGTCTTAAGGGCTTAAGATTAACCCAGCAAAAAACTAGAATACTTATTGTATATATAAAAAAAGTACCCTACTCTTTTTTTTAAGTAAAAAAGGAAACATTATTACATTTTAGCATTTACCTTATTATCATCCTCCTATATAAATCATGTTAAAAAAACCTCTAATAAAAAAATTATATATTACTAAACCTTTTTAGACTTTACGTTACACTAGATTTTGTTGTTAAATCTAAAAACATTTTCACTATAAAATATAAAGAATAAGAAATATATTCTTAAGGTAAGAAAGAAACATTATAAAAATGAGTCAGAAGTGAATTGTCCCTTAGTAGTACTTTTACACAATAATTTATGTAAAAGTTGATTTATGATTATAAATTATTTAAATTAATAATTTTATATTAATTTGAATACCCAAAAAATAAATCTAATTCTATTTCACAAACTAAAATTTTGATGATTTTTTAAAATTGAAAATTTGTAAAATTTGTAAAAGGTGTTGAATATGATAAATCACTGACAAATAGATATGTATTTTTTGTAAAATTAGTTAGGGTCAGCAATGAATTATTTTACGGACAAAGGATAGTTCCGAAGGGTACAACTAATGGGTCCCATCAAAAAGTGGGAATTTATAGGTCCCATTTGGAGTAAGTTGGACTTGAATAATGATAAAATTGTAATTTTTTTTTATTGACTTGTTGTGTCATTTCCACAATTATTACACAAATTTTTTAATTTATTTTTTAAATAATTAAAAATTTAACAGTTCAAACGATTTAATCTTAAAAAACCTTAAATCTTCCAAATTTTTAATTTAGTTTTAAATTTTTTAGTTCAATTTAAAAATTATTAAAAACTAATCGATTTATTAATTAATCATTCAATTTTTGTAAATTAATAAGTTATATAAATTAAATATATAAATTAATTTTTATTTACCAGTCATTTTTAAAATTAAACTTTAAATTCTTTAATGGATCAAGACAATTTTTTAATCATATTTTAAATTATTTAATTATGTCAATTCTTTAATCAATTTCATGACATTCTAATGCTAGTTGAATCTTTTAAACTTTATATTTTTATCTTATCAATTTAACTTTCAATTTGAACTTTAAAATGATTAGTTTCTTTTCTTTAAAGAGAATACCCTTCAAGATTATTGTCGGATTGAACTTGAAGTAGGTTATATCGCGGTGATCAATATCTTATCTTCCTCAAACAACAGATCAAAGGCTCTCAATCCCATAGTAATGGGCATTGATGAACTATTTACTCGTAATTAGACTGTTGTACATTGACAGATATATCGAGAAAGTAACAGATGCGTCGACTGGCTTGTTAATTACACAGATCATTTTGATGTAGGCGTCATTTATTTTGGTACTATATTTATTAGGTGCCACTTAATCCTTCTAAAGAATATATCGAGGATCTGTTTCTCTACATTCGTTTTATAATTTTTGCGTTATTTTTCTCTTTAATCAAAGAAAATAAAAAACAGAATACCCTTGAGGAAGCAACTAACCAGAGTTTGGAAAAAAGTGAAAGGAGAGGGGGAAAGTGAACCATTGGACCAAATTGCAACAGAGAGGGGGTTCTCCTCCTCCTGCCAAGCAGTTGCTCTGGGGGGGGGGGGGGGGAGAGTTTCAATGTGTTGAAAGCGATTGGGGGCCTCCTGATTGGGTACGGTGACCTGCATTACCACTCACGAGTCTCTCTGGTGATTGGTTAAAACAGGGTTCTCTTAACTCTATTTATGTACTACTATATTTTACCAAAGTAAATCATATCAAATCAATCATAATTTCCATGGCCCTACTTACTTCTCATTCCACCTTGAAATTTGGAAGGCACACACACAATTACACTGTCTTTTTCTCTAAAGAAACAATATCTAATCCCATTATTATATTATTTATAAGCACATTGGGATGCTCATTTCAAGCCCAATCATATGCTCCACCTTTTGCAGAAATCCGCATGGGAGTCCATGTTCAGGCCCATGGGCTTTGTTCCCCTAATACGATGCCGTTTCCCAATTTTAATTAAAAAACTCTTTTTTTTTAAATATATATTGTTGTTGTTATCACGTGAAGTACAAGGAGGGATTTTTAATTTTATTTATAGCCTCCATTAAAATTCACATGTTAAAGTACTATTCCTTGCCTTATAAAAAGTAAGAAATAATAAAAAAGGTTACTATATTTGGGAAAATGGCAGAGCTAGGCTATAGGTTCATAGACCTAACCTAACTAACCACTACTACATTGTTGTAGTTGATAGGCTTTTTCCTTGTTCCGTTAGTGAAAAACGCCAAAAAGACGAAAAAAGTGGTCAAATTGTGTGGGGAAAAAGGTTTTGATTGCAACTAGGTATCCTTTTGCAGATCGTGGCCCACATGTAACTCATTTAATAATCATATATTAACAAATAATGTGTAATTACTAGTCTATTATTCAAAATATGTGGAAAAAAAACATGGATCGTAATCTTGATGCTAAGATAAGAATCACACAAATTTAAGTGTTAGAATTTAAATTGTAACATCAACAATAATCCAGTAAAAATTACGTGAAAACGCAAGTTAGAAAGGTCTAAAAGTACACCAATTAGTAAGAAAGGTAACTTCTGAATAACCCACATGAAAAAATATATGTTAAAAATAAACAAGGTTAATAATAATAAGAAGAAGAAGAAGAAAAAGCACAGCTTAAAATTTTAAAAGATAAGTACTATGGATTAAAAAGCTTAAACTAAATATAAAGGAAAATTTTAAAAGATAAGTGTCGTATTATTCTTAATCATCTCTCTTTATAATAAGTATATTCCTTAAATTTTATATGTGGGTGTACCATAAACGACCTCTCTATTATATAAAGATAAGGTTGCGTATTATCAGATATCTTCGTACTCCGCTTTATTATTGAATTTCAGACTGGATGTGATAATATGATGATAATGATGATGATTCCTTAAAATTATGGACCGGAATATGATGATTAATTATAAGGTAAATTAGATTTGATTTTAGTTTGAAGTGACTAAAACTATAATTAAGGTAATGAAGTCGGTGTAATTAACCTAATATTATAAGATAAGTTGCATGGCATGCATGGGATTGGCATATACTATATAATATATTACATACGGTAGGCGAATGGGGAATGGAATGTCAATGTGACAACCCACGTGATCTTCTCAGATTTCATCAGACTACTTATTCTTCGTCACCAAGACTTAATTTATATCCCAATAATAATGTTGTCATAATCACATGCTCTGCACCCGACTCGCTTTATCATGTGGACGAAAGGTTATCGAAACAAGGTTTTGCTTAGTGGAGTGTGAGAAAGGTTATAATATACGTAAATTTTTTTTATTTTTTACACAATTTAATTTTTACATATTATCAATATAATTGTAATATTTTAAAATTATTAATAAATTTCCTGTATTTTTAGTTTTATGAGACTTTTTCTCCCTATCATTAATTTTTACTATAAAATATATTTTAAAATTTTAAAATAACATCATATATATTATGAACGATCAATTATAATAATCAAATAATAATTGTAAAAATAACAAACACGCATAGATTTATGTGGTTTACCAATATTTGGCTACGTTTACGAACGGTTAGAGTTTTATGTCACGTAATAAAAATAACATTACTTTAGAGTCCACAATTAAAGTTTTAACAAAAATTTATGATAAGAGTGAGAGTAATAAAATCAAAATTATAGGAGAATTATTGATATTTAAAATTTTTAGATAATATGTTAAATATTAACCACATATAGATGTAGGTAGGAACATATTTATATCAATGTACTTCAAAGAAATAGGTAGCTCATATGCTATGATGAAACAAGTAGAACAAGAAGTACACATGGGGGGGCCAAAATAAGTGTACTTTTCTCTTAGGGTTGGTCCAATTAACGGGTTGGAGCACCCTGGGGTAATCTAGCTTTATGTTACTTAATATGTGAATCAGATTTAATTGAATAAAGTAAGAACTAGTTAACTGGAATGGATGATTTGTTCCGTCAATTAATAGAACAAACTATTCCAAATAATATTCCAATTTTAAGAGATTATAAATTCAAACTTATTAAAACAATAACCGCTCATAAAATACTAAAAAATATAACAAAAGAATTTATACAAACTCGCAAGATAAATGTTATAAATTTTATGGTTATTAAAATAGTTAATTTGATTATAAAAATTTCAAATTTTACTTAATTTTGTTGAACTTTTAAAAAAGTGTATAAAATAATAATATTATAAAATTGATTAAATTGTTTTTACAATTAAGTAACCTTTCTAATAGAAAGAAATAACAAACTAATGTAACAAATAAAGCAATAAGTACAGAGGGGGCCAAAGTGAGTGTACGAGTTGTATTGATGACTTTTGGGAAGAGGAAGTAGAAGCGGCGGCAGAGACGGTGGCGGTGGTGGCGGTGACGGTGGTTGGTGGGGATGAATGTGTGGAGGCAGGCACATTGTTGTGTCAGGTGGAAACTCCGAAATTCACAATGCCTCTCAGGCACGACCCTCTGCTTTTTCTGTCCCCTAATGTGCAATACCCTCATAAGTCACACCCCAACATTAAAACCTCTAGTACTCTATTGTACTAACTCTGTCTCCCAAGAACCACTAAACAACAAACCAACACTTGCTCCTTTATTTTTCTATCAAACATTATATCATTGTCAATTTTTAAATATACCAAGATATTTTTTTTTTTAAGTCTTTATGCCACATTTGTAAGTCAGTTTATCAAAAATAATATTTTTATTTTATGAGGATAAGATTACGTATTATCAGACCTCCTCAAATTTCACATTGGTGCAAGATTCAACTAAATGTGATCGTGATGACGATGAGTAAATCATTGTCGTATTTGTAGCAAAACATTAAAAAAGTAATATTTTAAAAAACCCTTTTAATTTTTAAAGGGTAAAATAAGTATATTTCTTTCAAAATTTTTAGAAAATGTTAATTTTTAAAATTTCCAAAAAAATCTTTTTATTTATATATTTTTAATAAAAATATGAAATATACGTGTTCATTAAAAAAATGACAAAATACATATGGCATGAATATTACATTTGTATTAATTAAATACTACTTATATATATATATATATATCATTTGGAAACAACCTATATACTAATTAGAGGTAAGATTATAGACTATTGAACTTATTCGGCCTTTCAGTGAAATTTTTATTGGATTGTTATTCTCGTCGGTTTGAAGTCAAAACAAATTAATTGAATCTAACATAAAATATTTTTTATAATTATCTTAAATTATTAATTTAAGTATAGTTTAATTTATTGGTGTCAAATTTAAGAGTTGAATTGAGTTACCATATTAGTGACATTTGATTACCCAATGTTTGATGTATTTCATTGTTATTTTTTTAACTAAAATTTAAGCCATTTTAAAAAAACATAAATAATTAGTAAAATTTTGGGATGATTTTAAAGATTATGAGCTTTTTAAAAAATTTAAACTATAAGAGAGTTACTTATCTTTCACCTCTTTTATTGTTAATATATTTAACTTTAATATCACAACTTTATAATCGTTGCATAAAAAAGTTATTAATTATAACTAAATTAAGGTAAAATAATAAGAGCGAATTTACAAATTGAGACCAGATCACCTATTCTTATTACCTTGTTTAAATTTTGTTTTAGAGAAATCTATCCATTCAATAAATGGAGCCCACAAAAATTGGACGATTGAGATCGCACCGAAATGGAAGACACAATGAAGCTAGGAACAAAAAATCTTGCTTGCCTATGTACTTGCCAATATTAATGTTTTACCCTTTAACAAAGCTATGCCATTAATTTTCTCCCTCTCTTTTAACTTATTTCTCCTTTGTCTTGTCATTTTCAAGATTTCTAGGAAACCAAAAATCATTGGTTCTATAGGTTCCTCACTCACTCATAGCTTTTAATACCAAAATGTGTCATTTTGCTTAAACTCAGAAGTACTTGATCAAGTACAACATAACTTGGGAGCATACCTTTCTGCCTTATGTGTCTCCCTCCTCTCCCTCTCTCTCTCTCTCTCTCTCTCTTCCTGTTTTCTCACTAACCCAAAATTTGTACAAAACAATACTTCTAAAGAGTAATTGCAATAAAGGTCTGGACTAAAGAGTAATTGCATATAATTAATTTCTAATGTCAAAATTTCAAGATTACAAGCTTATCATTATAGAAATAGTATTAAACTAATTTAGGTGTATTAACTAGAAAATTATAATATCTTGAGGAGGTCCAATCTAAGCACTAATTAAGCTTTAGTCCTCTAATAGTTCAATTCAAAGGGTTTTTATTTAGTCATATCAAAACCTAATGTCTTCAAAATAAATTATTTTCAACCTTCATTCAATAAAAATTAAATTTGTAAAAATAAAGTTTGCCACTATGATAATTTACTCCTACCATTTTTCTAGCCATTTTTAAGAATAAATATATTGAAAATTTGTGATTTAGTCTTTTCTATTTTAGTCATCATATTATAAAAATTTTCACTTATTTCTTTTATTATTATTTAATTATTGCACAAATTTGCTCCATCATATATAGTATTGAGATTTTAAGTTTCAATATAATATTATTTTAAAATTTTAAATAAACAAAAACAATAAAATATAACATAATGAATTGTATATTAACTAAACAATATTATAAAAAAATCAAATCCAATAATTAAAAAATCTAACTTTTTCGATCATTTAACTCACAAAAATCTTGAATAGTCTAAATTTTTAGTTCAGTTACAAAATTTCGACTCGATTTATTTTAATAACTCTTATTGTTAAAAACAGATCAATTTATTAACTAATAAGTCAAATTTTATAAATTAATAAATTCTTATAAACTAAATAAATCAATTAATTTCTATATAATAATTTTTAATTAAACTTTAACCAATTTTTTTAGGATATCTAATACCGATTAAATCTTAAAACTCATATCTTAATGGAATTTAAAAACATTGATCAAGGTACATAAAATTAATATATTTTTTATTATGAATTTGAAATCACTTTCCATTTGATAAAAAACAAGAATATGTTTATTTTACCAAATATAATTAAGATGAAACAAAAGTAAAAACAAATGCAAATAATAATAGTATATTTACGTGCAATATCTTCCATTACATCGAGTACAAAATTGGTGGAAGCGAGAGTAGCCAGATTTCCAACACTGTTCTGTACTTATCTCAACAACCACCTAAAATCAGTAACGGAAGTGCCCCATGCAAATTCCGATAGTGAAATTGCGAACAAAAAATATTAAAAAAAAAACTAAAGATAGAATAGCGCATGCAGCTGCTAGCATTTCAGAAATAGAACTCACATGTGACTTTTTTTTTTTTTTTTTCCTGACCAGACCATCGTACTACTTGATACAAATCAAACTCCATTGATGTTTTCATGTTATTCTGGCTTAATCCCACCTTAGTTTTGTTGTTTTTTTTTGGGTTGTTTCTGGTTTTTTCAGAAGCATTATTAGGAAAGAGGAGCCCTGTGAGGAGCACTCTTTCTTCTGCTGCTCAAGGAGAGAACAAATCCTGGTAAAAACCGACTTCCTTTCTTCTTCTTGTTCATCACTTCTGGCTCCGGAGAGATCACTGAATTCACCATGGTCTCGTTAGAGCATGAAGGGCCTTTGAATTGCAATGGATCCTGTAGAATTGAGCTAGGTGTAATTTCACCATCATCATCCATCATCTCTGTGCTGTCCATCCTCAATCCTTCGAATTGTGAAAACGGGAAATCCGATTCGTCGATTCGGTATATTATCGAAGACAGATCCTCCCCTTGATCTACCAAGTGATCAACCTGCATTTGTTGTTCCAATTTCATAACAATGTCAGAAATGTTTAGGACTTGGTTTTTTACAAGTCACTTCAAAGTATGAAATTTATTATACTTGGAAATGATAAATCACAAAGAATAGGAACACAACTCGACATGCACATCAGATACAGAAAAAAAGATCTTTTATTAGCTATACCTTCCTAAATACTGTATGCCAAAATACAGATTCAAATCCAGTATATAACCAATCAAACAAAAGCTAAAATTGGACCTTGCATGAGAGAGAGCAGAAGTGGAATGGCTCCTGAAGAATCCTGTCACAAGTGAAGCAAATGTTGGCAGAGCTCTTGCAGGACCTTGACTGTGGTCTTTGATTCAAGAATATAACTTTGGCACTGTTTATAGTGTAGGGCTACAAGAAATAAAAGAAAAAGAAGAAGAAGAAGAAAATACCATCTCATTATCTGTACCTAAGAGATCAGATGATCATTGTAATTCTTAACATGTTTCATCTTTTTCAGGTTTCAACAAAGGTTGGACAATAATAAATACCTGAATGTAAGAACAGTCAATAAGCTTCTCAAGATCTCCCAATCTAACGACGTCATGGTAAACATATCTTCTCACCTGTCAAATGGGGACAGACAACCTCAATTAATACAGCTCATATCCTCAACCTGAAGTTGAATCTGATGAAAAAAAAAAGAAAAGAAGAAGATATTTTGTATAGAAAAAAAAAAAAGAGCCACAAGTCGAAGTTGGAACACACAGAGATGATAAATCAAAATCTGAAAACTTTTTAAGAGGCAGATGATTGTAATCAAATCATGAAAGTGATGTTAAGATTTTGAACATGAAAGCTTGGCATAATTTAGGTGAAAAAGTTAGGCTACCCACCACTCATGACAAGGAAAATAAATGAACTGTGAGCTCCTACGAAGTTGAAAGCTTTTGCAGATAACCATATAAAAACTGGATCTTTTTGATAAGAGATTAAAAAAAAAGGGTATATGTGGTCAAACTTTCGCTTTCTTTGAAAGCAACAGGTGAGGAACCTTTGCAGGAGGAAATGGATAGGAAAGAGATCTTCTATATATGGGAAACAAACCAAAACCAAAAAGTAGGAATCAAGGGAGACACGATAATCCATTTATGGAACTCCATATGCATTAACTATATTCCATAAACAAAATCTAATAAGTTCCTTGAAGAAGAGTGAATCAAATTTCACTGAATAATTCTCATTCTTCATGAGCATTCACGGGATGTAATTTTCTTCAATTGTTGAAATTTCTAAGGAATTCAACAAAAGCATTTTGAACTTTTTTGGACTAAGATTTCAGAATTGGAAAGACAGAACCATGGGGGAAAAAAAACAAGAACTAATTCATATCAGAAAAGATTTGCTGAATTCATATCAGAAAAGAGAATTTGAGAAGCTCTTCAAGACAAAAATCCAGAAAATTGGACAGGGAACACTAGTAGACAAAAAAGTTATTCCATGAAACCTATAAACAACTGAAACCGTGGACTGTGACGAATGGCAAGCCAAGAAATCTTAACATAAAACATAGGTAGGACGCGGAGATTCTGTAATATTTTCAAGGAATTTGGAAGATGAGCTAAAGGTGAGAAATTGAGGCTCGAAACTGTGTGTGACCAACACGAGGTGGAATTAATCATGCTCCGTCCAAAATAGAAATAATTGATTGGAAGAGGAAAAGAAGTCAAAGAAAGATGCTTTCCAACAGTGTTTTCCTTTGAAAAGTAAAAGAACAGAAGAAAAAAATGATGTTTTTTTTGTTTTAGGGTTGTAAAATTCAAAGAAAAAAGCTCATACCCACCACAGAATTAAGCAAAAACAGGTCGGAGAAAGATCCCAGAAGGAGAAATAATCAGGGAACACAGTGAAGAAACTAACTGGAGAGTGCAAAATTAAACCTGGAGAAGAGGGTGAGAGCGATGAGAAGGAACACAGTGAGGGCAGATACTAAGACAACAGAGCAAGCAAAATACGTTCTTTTCATTCTTCCTGCGATTCTCGTGGACCCCACAAGCTCCAAAGAATGTCTCTGCCATTAATCCCTCAAGCCATGCAGGCTTGGTAGCAGCAGTACTGCTCTTGTCCATCACCAACTCATCATCTCCATTACTGGCCCTTGATGATTGATTGTTATATCTGTTTTCTCTTCCCATCTTCTTCCAAAGTTGCAATCTTTCTTCAACTTCCCTGTTTCTCTAGTGGGTTTTGCAATTCACAAGCTCAGAATTTGAGATGTATAATATGTATATCAGGCTTATTACAAGAAGGAAGGTTTTTTGATGAGCAAAAGGAAAGAACTTTGACGAAGCCCTACAGAGAAAAAGCAGTGTCTTGTGGGATTCCAAGGCCTTTTTGATGCTTATATAAGGGAATGTCTATCTTCCTCCATTTAAATTCAGGAGGTTCCAGAATTGTTGCCACCCCTTTATAGAGAGAGAAAGAGAGGATCAAGAACGAGTTTTGTTTTATAGAGCATGTATGTGTGTATGTGTGTCATAAGAAGACTGGGAGGAGATAAAAACACCCATTCAAATTGGAAAATCTTTTGACTGCTACAATTTTTTTCTCGAGAAAATGATTTTCCAGGAAAATGTAAAAATAGAGGAAAATTCAGGACAGAGAGAGAGAGAGAGTAGTGATGTGTCTGATGGGGAGTGGTGTAAATGGCGGGAAGACAGCCCACCATTGTGTACCTTTGTCGCCTTTGCCTTTCCCTTATAGTTCTTCCATTCTATTACTCTCTCTAGTTTTTTTTTTAATTTCCTTTTTTTTTGGTAACCTCATTTGTTAATCTCACTAATTGCCATTAATTGTCATTAATTTTTGTGCTTTTTTTATTGTTTTGAATCATGTTTGTGAATGATTTTAGTTTCTAATTTCTGATATTAAATTATTATAAAGCATTTATAATAAATAGTAGAATATCATTATATTCTTTTTTTTAGGGAATCATTATATTCTTCTTTTAAAATTCACCAAATAATTAAAACTACAGTGTTTAAAGTTCTTTTTCTAACCCATTAATCAATAATTACTTTAAATGTATTAATCTCTCTATATAAAAAGAATTCTTTTAAACTTCAATTAAAAATAATAAGAAAACAAGCATAATATGAATATTTTAATATATGAATATCTGACGTGAACTAATTAAATATTATTAATATGATAATTCATTTCAACTTTTAAACTTAAACTTAATAAATAAAATTTACTTAAATTAATATTTTAAGATAATTATAATCAATTATTAATTTGACATAAATTTAATTAGGGTTTAGAAGTTTAATTGAATCTTAATATAAGCAGCATTTGAGTACTACAATTTTAGATGTTGATGCTACTTATATTTACTTATAATTTCTTAACCAAAATATAAGAGAAGTGATTTTTAAAAAAACTTAAAATTTAAAAATTAATAATTTTTTCAAATAACTACTTAATATATATATCACACATCACATCTAGTTCGAAATTTCGCAATAAAACAGGATCTGAGAAAATTTGATAATATACAGTCTTATCCTTACATTATCTTGATATTTTTTTAAGATATTAGAAATTAAATTAAAATAAAAACTAAGTTTTTAAGTTTAGATAATAATCATTATCAAGAATGACAATGGTAGGCTTTATTAAAATTTTAAAATAATTTTTTTAAAAATAAAAAATATATAAACTTTGGCCCAATTGTCATCCCTAATTATTATACACAATATAATCTATTTTAATTGAAGATGGGGGTAGTACAAAAATGAGCGTGATTAATCTTTGTCCCTTGCAAAATTTAGGAAGTGGCCTTGCCTCGATTTGTAAAGCTTTTGCCATACCACCAAATAAGTGTCCCATACAAAGGACATTCACATATTAATTATTATTATTTGGTCCTTTTTTAAAATAAAAAATTACTTTTCAGGACATTAAAACCTTTGTCTCCCCTTTTTTTATGATTCATATTCATCGGATTGCTAAACCTAACAAGAATATGTGTCCAAATTGTAGTCTTGCTTCTTTTTTAATTTTAATTTTTTTGGGGGAAGATTTTGGGAGGTGTGTCTTACTCTTACCTCAGCTGTCCTTTGAGGACAAAGCCAAAATCTGCAATCTCATAAAGATAAAGATCCCATTTGTATTCTTTGACTTCTACCAAGAGTCTTTAGTGACTAACTCAATTGACTATTTTTATAGTTTAATTTATTAAATAATTTAATCATAATATGTATTTTATAAATTTACAAATTTAAACAACCCATTTGTGTTCTTTAACATCTACAAATTCTCAAATTCAATTGGCTAATTAGTGATTAATTGAGTTTACCAAAATTTTCAGTTTAAATTTATTAATTTATTGAAGAATTTAACCGTTATATGCACATTATAAATTTAAAAATTGAACCAACATTTTAATTTCATTTTGTCAAATAATTTAACCTTTGAAATAATATTAATTGCCCGTGTTATCCTTGTTTAATAGTTATCAAGTATAATAACAAAACAACAACTCGGTAAAAATTTCGCATTTAGGATTTCAATTACTAAAATTAGTGGCAAGTACACTAGTAAGGCAAGTCCTAAAGGTTTGGTGAATGATTAGACAATATGATGATTAATTGAAGAGGAATACTTTTCCTTTTCAAAGTAAGAGGACAATATGAACATTTGGAAGAAACTATGATAGGCAATTGACACACACCAAATTAGGTTGACTAAACTCATTAATCATATGAACCATTTTTAGTATAAAGACCAATAGGACAATATGAACATTTGGAAGAAACTTTGTTAGTCAATTGACAAACACCAAATTAGGTTGACTAATTTTAGTCAACCTCAAGACATTGACTAAACTCATTAATCATATGAACCAGTTTGAGTATAAAGACTAAAGAGCATTTCAAACTTAAGAGAGAGTTCTTGACCTAACAATGGGCTTGGGCCTAAGGTGGTGTTCATTTCATAGTAAAATTGGGCCTGTTAATCGTTATAGATTTGTCAAAGCTGAGCTAAGGACAACATTAAAAAATACTAATATTTTAAAAACTAAATTGGTAAAATAAAAAATTTAATTAGTACAAAATACAAAAATTGAATAAAATTAAAATATTATTAAAATAATAAGTATATAAACAAGTTAAAATTTAATTGAAAAATTATATTAAATAAAAATTAATTTATTAATTTAAATTTATAAAAATTGATTAATTTAAGAAAACTAATTAATTAATTAATTAATCAATATGATTTTATCAATACGAATTATTAAAGTAAACTAAACTGAAAAATTTAAAACAGCACCAAAAATTTAGCTAATTCAAAACTTTTACAATTGAACGACCAATTCATTTTTTAATTATTGAAAATACAGATTATTAAAAAAAACACAGTTGAATTTCAGAACAGAACAGCCATGGATAAGACATTGGTTACTTGATGTTTCAAGTGTAAGGTGGAACCCCAATTAGTGCTTCCAAGCCTAACAACTGTTCTTTTAAGAATCTGTACACTGATTCGGTAGTCACTGCAGCAATCCTAACAACAACACCTATTCCCTGCATCAACAGGTAAGTACAGACTTAGATGGTAGAAAACCAGCAGCAAGAAGAAAAGATGACATAGAAGAAGGGAAGTCTAATGATTAAGAATGTTCACTACTAACATTTTACCATCAAAATCGATACCACAAATTGACAAACAACTTGTTGCACCCCCAACCGAATGATTTCCAAGTAACCAAACAAGATTATATGCAAGAGGATGCCTTGAGGTTTCGTCCTAGCGTCAAAATGAATGATATTCCAAGAGTATGCAGAAAACTTGTCAAAGTTTAGCAGATTAATGCAGAACAAGGAATTGACACTCGATAGAAATGTTATTCATAGGATAATGAACATGTCTTGGCAAGACGAATCGACGTACCTTAGGGCCAAAACTGCTGCTAGATGCAATAAAAGGTGGTTTGATAAAGCAGTGATCAGATTTTAGTTTTGCATGGCCACTTAAGCCAGTGAAATGCGCTCGCAATTGTTCAGACATCATCCTTTTGACGTTTTCTTGAATCTGAATCTGAATCTGCCTCAACCTTGGCCTAGAACAGAGAAATCACACTCACATATAGGCATATCATTAATCTTTCAGGGCCTGTCCACTGATTAGATTAAGGCAAGTTCGAAATAAATGATTAAGCAAAGACAAGAGAACAGGTTTTACTCTATAAACGATTTACTGTATACCCCATGAGTATTATCATTGCAGAAACTTGGTAATCCTGCATGCGTTCTGTGATACTTGTGATGCTACCTTGCTCCAGCAATACCTGCAATATTTTCAGAAACAATAGTGAAGCAAGAAATAAGTCATGAGTTTGAATTTTATAAATATCTTTAAAACACACTAAAATTATTGTCAGAAACAATGCAATTTGTCAAATACTTTGGAAGACCTCAGATTTTATTATATCGATAGATAGGAAAGATGTTTATGCATTTGTTTCCTTTGTACAAATACCTAAAACAACTCTGTATATAGTTCTATAAGTCAATGGTATCACATGGATCCATAAAACCATGTAAATTTTATGATTTGGTGACAAAATTGGAAAGAGTAGCAATCAGAATCTTTTGTAACAAGTGACCGAGATGAGGTGTCTGAACGGATATAAAGCGGCAGTGTGTAAATATATAAAGTCTAATCTCTAACTCGCAGTAATAAGTAGAAACTTAAAGAAAATTGGAAGATTGCAATGCAAATGGATAAACTAACTAATGGCATAATAGACTTGCATGATTTGGCAATGATTTTCCAATCTGTCAATCCAATATGAAAATGGGTTATTGAAATGGAAAAATGTCTCAATATGAATAAAATTGATTGTAAACAATAAGAATATTACAGTGTCCAGAAACAAGGGCTGCTCATCCAAGATTATGCGGTTGATGCTCTTATAAAGCTCAAAATCCCACTTCTCTCCACTTTCATGGCGCCCGCTGGTAATCCAATCAACAACTACAAGATTAGAGTCTGAAAGCACCTTGAAAACTTGTTTCTGAGAGTATCTTGCAGTTGAAAAACATGTCACTGGATCTGGAAGGGCAGCCAAGAGGGCATCACTGCCAACTTTTACCTAGAACATGGCATACAATGGAAAAACCTGACTTGAGAATGTCCAAACACAACTATTCAACGATGTTAATTTGTGAAACTTTTTATTTTGACATTCCAACAAAAACCCTGTGACTTGAAGAACAAAACCAGCTAGGAGAAAAAGATGATCTCAACCCCTTCAAAGAAGTAGACACTGGACCATCTTGCAATTATGAATTCTATAGTCTATACTACCAGAAAATGGAATATAGTTACCTCCAAAAGTTGTTCAGAACATTTGGAATCCAGGGACTTGTAAACCTACATGAAACATATTAGGTAGGAAAGCCTTGTAACTACTGACACTGACATCGTTCCAAGACAAGAAAAAATTCAAAGCAAAGTCTTTGGATAAACTTGAATACCAACAATGAAAGAAACGGAAAAGATCAACCTTGGTGGAAGCTTGAGTGGTTAGAACAGTAGTACATCCATCTCCAATCACAAGTTCACATAGTATGGAATCACCCTGCAAACTAGAACACACATAAGTGAATGATAAAAGATATCTAAACATAAATTATAAGCAACACGCACAAAACAGAAAAAGCAGAGAGACGTTAGAAGAAAGAAGCCTACAGAGACTATGCCACCGCCATAAGTGAGGGTGTAAATCCAAACTGCATCGATTTTAGAAGAACCCACCTGGAGAACATTGAATCCAAATAACAAGAATTATAGGAATGGTGTGTGGCTTGATTCTAAATCTCAGAAATTTGTGATCAAAGATGAAACCTTTGTGGGAATAATGAATTTGAGAGGGTATTTTGAGAAGCATCTTGTGACTGTTGACTTCCGTCCAACTTTCTCCACTACCACTCTTCCCGTTTCCATCTCTCTATCTCCTTCTCTCGCTCTCCTATAGTCAAAGGTCTTAACTTCAGGAAAGTTTTAGTTTTGCTGACATTGGCACTCCTCTTTCACCTCCATTTTTGTTTCATTGTTTTTCGCCTAGAGAATTTTATTTTAGGAAGGAAGGAGCTGGGCTTGAAACAGGCCTAAAGCCCGCATTTCATTGTTTAACCAACCAATCCACTACTCATCCCTAACCTTCCTATCCCAGTTTAGGGTCCTTTTACATTTCCCTGTTAAAGCAGACCCTTCTATTTTGCAGTAGTTACTCGATGATCTCTGGCAATCTCTACCTGCCATTGTCGTCTCCTTCTCCTTTTCTCAGTATAAGATAGCCGTCTGGCTATCCCACTCTCTCTTCACCCGTGTTTCCAACCTAAGCGCAGCTCGCGGCGACGTGTCGGGATCAAATCGCGCGAAGTTCAACTTCCAACAGCTGGAACGAAGCTTACGTTTGGGCTTCCGGGGGTTCGCCTGATCGACCGGTTGGGATTACCTCAAAAACTGCGCCTGGAGGGATTTGGACTACAGGAGACCCTTTGTTGGTATTATTCTTCTTATTCTTAAAAAAAGTTAATAGGATTTAATACCATTTTTGGTATGTGTAATTATTTGTATCAATTTTTGTGGGGCAGAGCTTTTTTCCTAATGGGTATGTGAAAAAAAAAGTGCAGGTGGCACTGAGGGAGGTGGTGAAGACAGTAGAGAAGGAGGGAATCCCGAGTCTCTCCATTTGTCCCCAATTTCTTCATAAAATTGACCTTTGTAATTTAAAGAGTTCATGCAGATACTTCTGAATGTAAGGACCCTTAAACAGGTTTATTTGATTTCGTGTTTGTCTTTATTTTGTTCTTTGTTCAGATTTCGGGTTTTGCTCTTTGAACGAATACTTGTGTTTGCTTTTGTTAATCAAATTCTTGTCTGTTCTTGAATTAAGAGTTGCCTTAATTTGAATGGTTATCGCTTCAGCTGATGTATCAAGAAATAGTCTTGTTGTTTGGCACCATTGAATTGGCTACAAAGACCTGTTTATCTGTTCATTTATTCTCCAGTTTTGTCTCTGGACTATGCATGTACAGTTCATCTCGCTCATCTACTGCTCTGTCTTGAATGTGCTCTGCCTTTTTATGTTTTTGGGAATCCAGGCCAACTGCTGCTTGACGGTTAGTTCAATAGTGGCTTTTCTGTAGATTTGCTTTCTGGAATTGAAGAATAGCAGACTGCAAGTTGGAATTTTGAAATGAGATTGATGTTGAGATCAAGCCATCACTTGAGAAATGTGGTTTCTGCAAAATCTGTTCTTTCCTATGCAATGCAGTTGAATTTGATTGATTCCAATGCCATAGTTGCTCGAACCTATGCCCAACCTGCAAGGAAAGTGGTGGAGGAAGAGCCTGAGGAGGTTGAAATTGACCAGAGAAGGCTTCCTGCTGATTATGATCCGGCAACTTTCGATCCGGCTGAGCACCGTAGTCCTCCAACAGAACGTGTTTTCAGGTTGGTTGATGAAATTGCAGGGCTGACGTTGACGGAAGTTGCTGAACTGAGCTCTATTATAATGAGGAAGAAGGGAATGACAGAACCGCCTGTTATAGGGGTTATGAAACCCGGTGCTGGTGGGTTTGCTGCTATGGCAATGAATGCTCCTGCTGCTGCTTCCAAGGAAGAGAAGAAACCAGAGAAGACAGTATTTGAATTGAAACTGGAATCTTTTGAAGCAGCTTCAAAGATCAAAGTAATCAAGGAGGTTAGGAGTTTCACTGATTTGGGTCTTAAGGAAGCAAAAGATTTGGTGGAGAAGACACCGGCAATACTGAAGAAAGGAGTATCAAAGGAAGAGGCAGAGAATATTATTGAGAAGATGAAGGTTGTTGGAGCCAAAGTTGTCATGGAATGACTGGAAGCTACTGAAGTTAGATATTTGGTTCTGCTATGGGGTTTTCTACATGGCAACCGATTCATGGAGAGAGCAATGTTTTGTATTCAGATATTTGTTTCTGTTGCATGATTTTGAAAGGAAAAACTGGAATATCTCAGATGATTGCATACTTCTTTCCATATGCTTCTAAGATGTTATAAAGCTTTGGTAGGGGAATCTACCAACCACTTCTCTGTTATTTTGTCTTTGAAAAATCGACATCTTGCTATGCAAATTGTTTGGTGCACTAATTTACCGAAAGCTCTCATGCAAAACAGTACCGATAACAAAATATAATCACTTGCTGAAGGTTTTCCATTACTCGACCACTTGGAGCAAAACAATGACGATAAGTCTGAATACAGGACTCCATGTTACTTGGCATTCTAGCAACACTTGGATTGATCCTCCCTTCTTATATCCATGTTTTGCTCTCTATAACAATACCTTGAGCTAGTTTATAGGAGTGTGTTCAGGTTCAAGAATCTGAGGGCAACACGAATTATTCTGAAGCTCTTATTGTCTCAGCAGCCATTTTAAGACAAATTTAAGACGAAGAACGAAATCAAGTATTGTCAATGAGATTTAGCTTCCATGGATAAGGTGTGGTAAGCTCTGTTATGGTTGGTGACTTAAAACATCCGAGAAGAAATAAAAAGGGTGAAGATGGAAATTTTCATCTTTGAGCGACTTGTGTGCAAAATTATAAAAGTTGAGGGAGGCTTGTGCGATTTACCTGGAACATGACACGAGACTAAAAATATCATCCTTCTATCTGCTAAGCTCTTGTACGTGAAGACTGAAGAGAGACCTTCGGTGGTGGTCTTTGAATTCTTAGTCAGGGAAATCCTTGTAAATATGATGTTGGCTATCTCTCAAACAAAACCAGCAACAGTGTGTCGTCCTGTTTCGGACTGGGCAAACGCCAAGTCTCGATGGAATTACCCAAAAGTTCTGAGCTTGAGGGCATCGCTCTCCAACTCCAGCTTCCCTCTCGCAAGCAGAATCATGGTTCGAAGTAAAATAGCTTTCTCTCTCTCTCTCTCTCTCGCTGTTTCACTCTTTCACTTACTCTTATCCAGTTTTTGAGTATAATCTGTGATTTCCCAGTTCTTGTTGTTGCTTGTTATCCTTCATCTCAGTGGTTCCAAGCCTTAAATCACGAAAAAGGTCGCAATTTTAAGGAATTAAGAAGATGCCTAAAGGTGGGCGTGGAGTTATCGCTTTTCTTGATTGGTCTTAGGACCATGAAACTCTGTAATGCTCTAGCTAACCTCACCTTCTTGATGGGACAGTGCAGCTTGAAGCTGTCCGTCTCTGCGTACGTTATGGTCGCAGAGACACGCATTCATGGCACACACATAGAATTGAGAAAATGTGGAATAGCAAATTATTGTTGCATTTCTTTTACGAGCTTTGCATGAGATTAAGAATAAAGTTCCCGTGTTCTTTTGAGACCATTGATCTAAGCCACTTTTGCACTTGCCATGCTTGAATCCATATATATGCCTTTTTTCTGCTCAACATTTGGTAGAGTTTTATCCTAAGGCTTATTATGGATTTTACTTGCAGATTTAGAATATTCTATCAACGAAAATAGTTTGCTCAAGGAATTCTCGAACTTTGGAGAAGTGGCTGAAGGTAGTGACATCAATTTTCACTTGCTATTCTTGAAACTGGATCTGAATGGATGTAACTTCTTCACTTTCGTTAAATGCTCCATCTTTATAGATATTAGTTTCACTAAAGCCTCGGATTTTGTTTCTAAATAACCCAACTGTGGCAGTAAAGCTTGTAAAGGATCAAACCACAGCAAAGCGCAAAGCGTATGCGTTTATTCAGTATACTTCTCAAGATGATGCCATTCTTGCCTTGGAGAATATGGATGGCAGGGTCAGATATGTTCCTGATATTGCCTTTGTTTCCAGGATTTTATTGACAAAGAAAACTCATGTTTGATTTTGGATATTTGATCCTCAGGTGGTTGATGGCAGATTGATTTATGTTGAACTTGCCAGACCTCAGAAAAATGGTGTAAGACAGTATCCAGTAGCCTCTGGACCCCCAAAGAATAAGAAAAAGCCGCATTCACAAGAACAGGATGAGATTGCAGATTGCTGGTACTGATCATACTGGATATTCTATTTGTTAGTTTGTTTTGAACAAATGGAGGAGCAGAGGTGGTAAATTAAGGAAGATTCCAGATTGAACACAATGATTCGAGTGGAAGTTCTGTTCGAAAATTGCCAACAGTAACACACTAGATCTTGAATACATTAAACTACTTACTATTATCCCCGAATTGAATCTTGTCAAATGCAGTAGGATTGTTATAAATTCTGTATTTTGTTTGTATTTATCAACCTAAACCATGTGTGGAGTTTTCTGGCTTGAATTCAAATTTATGGCCATCTTCTGCTTCCATTTGGACTCAAGTTTTGATGGATTCAAGTTGAATGGATATGGAATTTCATCTCCTCATCTCCACTGGTTACTGTAATGTCTGGTCTTCAACATATACATATGTCTCAAAGGCCAAAACAGAGTAACTATTATATCAGGTAAATCATTAGTATTATTTTGGTTGCTAAGGTGCACTCAAGCTTTGCTTTTAAGCAAAATTGTCACTCTTTCCAAAAATCCAGACTTTAATCTTTGAAAATTGTTATTCTGGATGCTTTGATCATCCAATAGTCAATGTAGAGCTTCATGGCCAAGTTTCTGAAAAGGAAATCTTTTCAAAGATTCAGAGTTGCTTTCTTGATAAATTAAAGATCCAGACTTTGCATCTTTATCAAACTTCACAAAGATTGACGGAGAAAGGAAAGTGTTCAGTTGGAAGACAGATCTCTAGACTTTCCAACTGGAATTTATGGTAATCAAAAGTTCAGTGAATTTGCCTTGTAAATCAGATTTTCAGTTCAGCCATTGCTTGAAGAAGTTCTCAAATGCTCAATGTGTGTTAGCTCGGGGAAAAAGGAAGAAGATAGGTTTCTATAATGTTTTATAGGTTATTTTTGGCATCAATACGATGAAATGAGACTTAAATGCTGAATCTGCTTTCTGATATAATTTAATGTCCTTTGCTTGATTACTAAACACGGTCAGGTTGTTAACTGTAAGCTGAAGATTGTAACTTAAAGGAAGGTGAATTTGTTTCCTGATCTTTATTTCTCTCAGTTTCTGCAACAACTTCTCAACCGAAAAAAAAAAACAACAGTCGTGTCATAGACACCTCCATTTCCTAAGCGCCTCTGAATGATCATACCAACAACTATCTCAGAGTTCATTTTGTGCAAAAAGAGAAAAAACTTCAAAATCCAACAATTCCAATCATATTTTACTGCTCAACAGTCACTGATACTGTAGCATCAACAGCTTCACTGCTTTCCACAACGATCTTGTTATCTGATATGCTGGTCACTGCATGCATTACATATCCTGCAGTTTGGACTGAGTACTGAAAATGCTCAATCCTGTTGGGAAAAACCAATGCAGAAGAAAAATCAGCTTCCCATTTACACCCTTTTCCTCTCACTGTCAGTTTCCCCACCGTAGATTTCATTTGCATGTTCTTGGCATTGTTCCTGTCTATCACCACTTGATCAATGCTCCCAAATTGCCCATCTAATTCTACTATTGGAACATTACCTGTAGCAAGTCCACTGAAAATGTTATCCACAATATTTATCCTGGAAATCTGACCATTAATCGACTTCAACACAATATTGGCCCCAGCGAAGAACAAGCCATTAGTTACAGATACTTGAAATGGATCTTCTATGACTATGGAATTGTAGTCCAGGTAACAGCCATTGATTCTGTTCAGAGATCCTCCAGACTTCACTAAAATTCCCACCCCACCGAACTTTGTTGCCTTGTTGTAACAATGTGCCCCTGTCACCACGTTGGCCTGACCTCTTATCAGAATTCCAATGGCGCCTGAGAAGACAACAACATCGGAGACGGCATTGTCATTGCTTGCAAGCTCAATGCCTGTTCCTGAGAAGTCCTTCTCGTCTTTGTTCCCTCCAACAGTTTCGTGCTCACCAAAGAAGCAGCTTGATATGAAAGCCTCGTGGCCACGTCGGACCAGGATTCCATGAGTAGTGAAATGGATAAAATAGCAGTTGTTGATCCGGACTCTGGCCGAGTCAATAATAAAGATTCCACCTCCGCGAAAACTTGAGTCAAACAGGATATCCCTGAATGTGATAGCTTCATAGTATATACTGTCCTGGATGTTTTGTTGTTCATGGTTCAACTCATCATCAGAATTCTTGTTGAAGTCTTTTGTTTCTTCAGGAAGGGGAGATTTTGGAGACCAGAGCTCAATTAGATGTCGGTCTCCAGGAAATGTGTCCGATGCTCGGAAAGTCCCTGCTTTCACCTGACATATCAACCAATTCTTACCAATTATTCTTCAGCTCTTATTTAAAACATTCATCGATTCAGGGAAAAGAGATTACCTGAAGCTTTTTCTTTTCAAGTTTTAACAAAAGTTTCAAAATAGTGACTAAAGTTTCAAGCACACTCACGCCGACATATTGAAAACAAATTTGACTTTTAAGTGCTCTTATCAGTGCTTTTTCTTTCCAATGTGCTTGATCATTGGCATAATTTTCGGACGAAAGCTGCAATTATACAGATCTATACATATTTTTCTACTGTCATTATTTGAACATAAGATCCTGAAATGAGACTAACCAAAACATTGCCTCCACCAATTGCGGGGAACCGTATTGGCTTGCTGATCTTATATTCTCCGCCTTGAAGATCTATCACAACTCCACCCAAGTCATTGACTCCAGGAAGAAGAAGATGATGAATCATCCCTTCACCACTTTGTACTTCAAAAGCATCATTCAGGGCGTTGAGTATTGCTTCAGTACTATCTTGTTGCCCACTTGGATCTGCTCCATATGCAATTGGATAAAAGACTCTTCCGTCCTGCAAAAACACACATAATCAAGTTTCAGACACCACCGTATAACCAGACCAGACCAGACACCAACCATGCACCTTTCTCTTTTACCTGCTTTAAAGCTTGAAGGGACCGTACTTGTTCAAGTCCAGCTCTTCTTCGAAGCTTGGCTCCAAATTCCAACAGCTTCTGTTGTCTTGTGGAACAACTACATTCTCGTACCACAGCTAACACTGATAACAAAACAAGTACGAACGATACTAGGAATCCTCTCATTGTCTTCTAACTGCCCAATCCTTCATAGGTAGATTAGGAAGATGATATTATACAAGTTGGCACTGACATGCATGAATCTCGAAAATAAATATCAGATCACTACAGATTAAAATTAGGAAATTGTATGCATATATGACCTGTTCTGATTCTTCTCATGATAATCGTAATGCTGTAAATGGAAATTTGATAGCTCTGGCCAATAAGTCCATATTTCAAGTCATTGATCCGTCAAACTGAAGTTCTTACAAGTTACGATTGATATATCAATTACGTGGATGAGATGGGAACTCCATGATTGGTACAAGCAGACACGTTCTTGGTCTTAGAATTTTGTTTTCTTAAGGTACGTGGAATTCTAACTTAGGTATGATGTTTGAATTTAAAGGGTCTTGACTCTTGTTTTTTCAGATTTGTAAAAGTTGACTAAATTAAACTAAGATATACTAAAATTCCTTTTAATCCAAATTAAATATCTTAAAATTATATTAAATTAAATCAAATTAATTAGTTAAGATTGAGTTTAATAGTTGGTTATAATCACTACAAGAGGAGCAGGAATTAGTGACGGTCGACGAAAAAGATATTAATATTTGATTAATTCATATATGATGTTTATACTTTGTGTGATTAGTACAAAAATTATAAGCATGAAATAAAAAAAAACTTCTCTAAAAAATATAGAATGAATAGTGAATTGAGAGATACCTAAATCAAAGAAGAGTTCCTCAAGACTTGCAACAATGTGGCATCTAGCCCTAATAATCTCCTCCAATTGTCATCTTTAGAGTAAGAGATTGAGAGAAAGAAGTAAACATATAATATGAGGAAATTGATAATCTATTTATATAGGGAGCTTGTAGAAGCTAAAATGGAACCTTTGTAACCAATAATACAATATAGGAAAAGATTAAAGAAGTTATAAAGGAAAATTATAAAAATAGGACATTTGCAAGTAAGTATATAAAATAGAAAAGGAATATTTATAAGCTAAAAATCAATAACCAAAATAGGAAAGCAGAAATCATACAAGTAATATAGGAAAACGATACAAACTATTCAAATATACAAACAGGAAACGAAACATAGCTTCTTTGGTTTTTTATTTTTTATTTTTTAAATTTAATAAAAAGTTGTAGTTTTGATTTCTTTTAATTTTCATAATTTATTAAACTTTTTAAAATGAATTTTATTTTTTACAATCTAATTTATCATCAAATAAGTATATATTATTTAATATTAATCATTAAAAATAAATTAGTAGGTAATTTTTATTAAAAATATCAAATATTTTTGTTCATATTTCGAAATTAAAAGAATATATAGAAATAATAGGAAATTGATTCCAGCCTAATTCCATTGTAAGATCCCACATCGGTTGGGAAGGAGAACGAAGCACCCCTTATAAGGGTGTGGATACCTTCCCCTTGCAGAC
>JANTNU010000003.1:32959809-32980867 GCA_024752395.1 Erythroxylum havanense
GCGAGGCCCTAGAGGCCGAGGCCCAAAGCGGACAATATCTGCAAGCGGGTGGGCGCGAGGCCCGAGAGGCCGAGGCCTTATTGAGGACGCGAGGCTGGAGAGGCTAAGGTCCTGTGGACGCGAGGCCCGAGAGGCCGAGATCCTACATCCATTCTTATTAAAATATTGTAATTTGATAAATTCAATTTTAAATTTTCAATTAATTATAAAAACAAATTGAACACTTAAATTAATAATTAATGCTAAATAATTAAGTAGTATACATTGACTTAAAAATAAAATGAGATACGACCACAAAATAATTTAAATTTTAAATAAATTTACTTAAATGATAATATATATTAACAAATAAATAATTATTTATAATTTAGTTGTTAAACTATTTATTTCAATAAAAATATATTGATAATTAATATATATATATAAATGCTTAAAATAAGTAAATTTAGTTTATTAATTTATAAAAATTAATAAGTATTATCTAATATCTAATTATTATCAACAATTAAAATATAACTACATTGACAATAATAATTAAATATATTTATTTTAATTTAAAATTAAAATAAAACCAAAAATTAAAATAAAAAATAAAAATAGAAGTAAAACCAAATAACATTTTAGAATTAGTTGCAAAACCAAACTAAAAAGTGTTTCTATCATTGCTTTTCCGTAAATTAATGTGCTTTTCATCTCTTTTGTATTAAAATTTCATTCTTTTTTCTCTATAAATAAAAGAGAAAGAGGATTTAGTTTAAGCAGTCACAGTCACTATTGTTAAATTAAATAAAAATTTCATTTTATAGAATATTTCTTATTATCGTATAAAAAATTATTAATAATCCACTAATCACTTTTTCAGCCAATAAATTATTGAAATTAATTCTTAAATTGGAACAAGGATGCCAATGGTTGTCTAGGTCCAACCTATGGGCTGGGTAGCCCATGACTGGCCCGACCTAACCTTATGTATATATATTTTAATAGTAAATAACTAATGTTGTTTTTCACATTCGGATCGGGCCACAAGCCTAGTTCAGGTCGAGCTATATCAAAGTTGACATTCTTAATGGCATTTGGCTTTGATACTGAGAAGGCAATCAAATCAAGTTAAAAATATATTATAAATGGTAAATATTAAAAAAATAAAATATTTTATGAACTAATTCAAGTTGGTTATGAATATTTTTAAAAAATTTTACGTTTCAGACCCATACATTTTAAATAAAATATTATCTTTAATTTTTTTAAAAAATAAACACATATATTTAATATGTGACATTCCAAAAAAGTTACTCCCTCCTATTCATAATAAGTGTCGTTTTAGAACATTTTAATTATTCAAAATAAGTGTCATTCTTGACTTTGTATGCATGTTTATAATTTTTCTTCCAAAATTAACCTTTCATTTCTCTTTCATCTTAATTATACAGATCACAATTTTAAGACAAAATTAACCTTTCATTTATCTCTCATCTTAATTAATAAGGTTATATCTATAATTTCATTAACTTTCTTAATAAGCTAATATTTTTCTAAAACGACACTTATTATGAAGTATATTTTAAAATGTTTTATAACTAAATAAATCACCAAATGGAATTTGATTCGAATAGAATTAACAATGAAACAATTCCTACAATCCTTATTTTAACTAAAACTCTAAGAAATCAATAAACTAATTAAGCTAATCCTCTTTACATGATGACAAGAAGTTAGATTCTCCGAGCATACTAAACTGATCAACAAACACTGAAACCGAAGCACTAATCGGCTTATCGGTCTCGACGACCACCACATTGTTGGTGACGTTTGTGACTGCATGTTGAAAGAACCCTTCAGGTTTTTCTTTAACGTAAATGGAGTACTGAAGGTGATTAATCCTGTTAGGGAACACCAAGAACCTCGAGAAATCAGCAATCCATTTTGTTCCATAACTGGACACTGTCAACTTCCCTACTGTCGATTTATATGTCATTCCATTCACATTGTTATGATCAATCACAACCTGATCAATGTGATTAAATGTTCCATCTACTTGGATAATCTCTGGCCAATCATTAGTTCCCCAACCTGAGAACATGTTGCTCAGTACATTCAACCCCGTAATCTTCCCTTCAATGGCCTTCAACAGTACTCTCCCACCTCCCAAGAAGAAGCCATTAGTGCAATGAACCTGATTAGGGTCTTCCAAGTAGAGGTTGTTATAATCCAGGTAGCAGTTGGACATCCTAGTCACTGAAGCTCCTTTCTTCACGAAAATTCCTACACCACCCCAGTACGTGGCCTTGTTATAGGTATGTACATTTGTCAGAATGTTGGCTTGACCATACAATAACACGCCGATTGCGGCGGAGAAAATGGCTACGTCTGTGATTGCGTTGTCGTTGCTATGCAGCTCTATGGCCGTGCCTGTGAAGTGTCTCTCATCAGGATCCCCGCCGACGTTAGGCTTCTGTCCGAGGAAGGAATCTGATATGTAGACTTCGTGGCCACCTTTGACGAGGATTCCTTGTGATGTGAAGTGTATAAATAGGCAGTCTGTAATGCGAATTCTGGCTGAGTTCACGATCATGAGACCTCCTCCGTGATAACCTGAATCGAATAGTACATCTCTGAAGGTTATGCCCTCGTAGACGACACCATTTTTGTCCGGCGACAATAGTTCGATGAGATACCGATCCATTGGGAACTTGTCTGATGCCCGCAGTGTTCCTCCTTTTATCTGAAACGTATTTAAAATACTTCATTACTACTTTGGAAGCATTATTGGATTCATAAAAGTCATCAGTTCACTTTTATCTGAAACTGACAGAGAATCTGAGAAAGAAAGAGGACTCACAACAAGATTGCCTCCTCCTGAAGCAGGTAAACGAAGAGGTTTGCAGGTTTTGTAGTTACCACCTTGCAAGTCTACGATAACACCACCCAGATCTTTCACTCCTGCCATCAACTCATGCCCTTGTTGAGCTTGGAACGCATCATTCAATAGATTCGTCAACGCCTCCCCGCTATCTTTAACTCCTGTTGGATCAGCTCCATACCCGATTGGATAAAACACTTTACCACTCTTCACAAAAACATAAAATATATACAAATATGTCAATTACTCTGCAGGCCAAAAGTGTTACACTTCCTGTTCTGAAATCACAGGTTGTTACCTGTTTGACTGCTACATCTGAATTTGCAACAGGAACATCAGCGAGTTTTCTATTTTCAAGCCTTGTTAGAAACCCATGCATCTTTTCTTGCGAGGAGACAGAACATGCTTGTTGTACAAACAACGTTAACAGGAGGGAACATGTCGTTAGTTTGATGAAATCCATGTTTTTGCTGCAATCTGTGATGAAAGAAAGGAGGGTGAGGCTAAGCAGGACTGAACTGAGGAAAGCATGCATTTATAGTTACTTGGTTACAAATGAGCGAAGGAGTTGGAAAGATTATATCATATCACAACAATCATATCATGCAAATTCTAAGCTAATTAGTTATTTATCAAATATTATAATTCTAGAACCTTGTACCTTATCTATATCATTACAGATATTAGCTTGATTTCCTCTAAATAGTTATCCAATGTGGATTATAGTGAATCTATACCAGTAGGTACCTAAATATATTTGATCATCATAGTTTCCACGTGGAAACTAAAACAAATTTAAGTAAAAAAAAGGGCTAAAGATAAGGACATGAAAAATTCTTTTTATCTAAAATGTATATAAAAAAATAACAATGCAATATAAACATAAATTAATAGAATATTATTTACATAATAATTCAACTAAGCTCTTAAATTCGAATCCACCTAATTAAATTAAATTAAATTAAAAATAATAATTCTTTGTAATTATTTTAAAATATTAATTTAAATCAAATCTAATTAATTCAATTCGGGTTCAACACCTGAGTTAGATTAGTATATTATGATATTTAATTAGCACATATTTATACCAACAAATTTTTAAACCGAAATTTAAGAGAAAAAGTTTTACTAAAAAGTAAAAATAAATGTATTATGTTCATACTCTATTGAGTTGACTCAATATTTTCTTTTTTTTTTATAACAAATATTTACTTCTAAATTTACGTATTAACTTGTTATATTTTCTCAAGTAAGTGTAAATGTAGACATATGGTTTTCTAAAAAAGAAGAAAAACTAAGTTATCTAGCACCTTGAAATGTGGTTCCTTTGCATTACTGAATGATGCATAATGTTTCATGGATAAGATGTGGAAATAAAACATGGTGGCAAAATAGAAATCCTAAACAAGAATTTAGGGTTTGGTTGGTTTAACTATGATTTGATATTTTTTAAATTCAGTAAAAATTTAATTAATTGAAACTTTAATTTTTGCTTTTAATGTTAGTTTTTTCTATTTTTATGAAAACTGTAAATTTGATATTGATCAATTATAGTAATTATAAATTCTTGATCATTCAATTCATTTCAAAATTATTATGTATTTACATTATAAGAGAAGTTTAAATTAGCGATAGAAATTTACCGATGGTAAAGAAATCGTAGACAATTACCGATGGAAATAGTATAATCCGTTGGTAATGTTGTTTGGAATATTAGTTTAGCAGCAGTAGCAATATTTTTCACTAAATTCAAATTTACTGATGGATATTATCGTTGGTAATTCTGTCAGTAAAAGTTGTTGTCAGTCGTCGGCTTTTAACTCTAACAAAAAGACATCGTTTGGTTTAAAACCAAACGATGTCGTTTTGGTGAACTTAAAACGTTGAAACTTTGATCAACAAAGCGACGCCGTTTGATTAATACCTAAACGATGTCATTTTGGTATACTTAAGAACGTCTTCCTCCCCCATTTGCCGCGTCTGTCTTCTATCGCTGTCATGTGGAGCTACATTGTTGTTGTCAAGCTCGTTCGTCTTTGGCGTCGTCTTCTCCGATGGTTTAAACTCAATGTATTCTCCTCTTCTTCGTGCAATGAGAGGTCCGTGGTTGAATTTTTTGATTGATGTGGAGTTTGTTTTTGGCTATATTTATTTTGGTTGTTAATTATTGATTGTTAATGATGAACTGTGCTATTGTTGGAGAATGATGGAAAAAAATTGAAATTTCGTCTTGAATTAGAGATGAATCGATTAATATATACCAAGTGATTGATGAATTTACCATGTATACATTTCTCCAGATTTCATGTTATAAGAAAGTACATTCAACTTGCATTCTATTTCATTTAATTTTTTAATGAATTCACAATTAAAATTGATAATGGGCTAATTTTATGTAAAAATCTTTAAAACTTTAAACTCAGGTGTATTAAGTTATACACCTTAGTTTATAACACAAGCAAAGTCCTGATGGAAATTAAGGCAATAGAAAACTTGGTGACTAATTTAAAAAATGCATAAATGTATAGAAATTGTATAATATAAATTATTTAAAGACTAATTTAAAAAATATAACTCTTAAGACTTTTCAAAGATAAAATACACTCCTTTGATATAAAAATTGATTTGAAGTCATTTCAATTGGTCTCCCAAGTTTGTTTGAAGATTATTAGGTTTTATTTAAAATTCTAAAATTTTTTCCTAGTGATAATTAAAAGGATTTATATATAAAGTATTTTATACATAATGCCCTACATGTAAAAGATTATCAAATGATTAAGTCCTTGTTTATCTAAATGACCAAGATAAGGTATAATAAAAATTACAATGATTGTTGCATATGGAATAACTTCATTCTTTCTTACTCTTACTCTACTTGACTTGGAAACTTGAACTCTTAAGTCTTTTCATAGATAAAACACACCCTTTTAATAATTTGATTTAAAATCATTTAAAAACTTTCTCAAAGTTTTTTTAAGATTAATATTTTAATTTCAAAACAAGCTCTATCTTGATTATGAAAGGATTATTGCCTTATGCTCTGCATAAAAATGATTATGTAATGATTGAACTTTTAATTTTTTTAAATTACCAAGACAAGGTTACAATAAAAATTATAATAACTGTTTCACATGAAAATGATTCATTCTATCATTTGATTAAGTGTTAGAAGTATTAAACTACCAATTAAGCGATTTTTTATATCAATTTTATATTTCAATGAAAAAATAAGGAAGGAAGTGATTTATTGTATTTAGCATAAACTATTAAAAAAAACTAGATTGAGATATTAAACTAAACAAAAAATGATAATATGAACCAAAGTTTCATCCTTTAACATAAATAAAATTGAAATTAGAATATTACTTAATAATATTACCTTTACTGTAAAATAAAAAAAGATATACTATGTTAATATCAACAATTAAATGAGTAGCATATGCTTTCCTAAATGATAGGACATATTTTTATTATGCTATGTCATTTGCTTTAGGTTGCAATATATTTTTTATGATAAAAACTTGAATATTCTTTTGAATTAGTAAACTAACATCAATCATTAATTGTTCACATCTAATATGTCGATTAAGTACAATATGAAACAATAATGTTATACTAAGTAAGGTTCTAACATCTAGTTTTAATTATTGAAAAATATATTGTTATTAATAATTTTACTTCAATATGATATTAGTAGCTTTATTATAATGAAATCAAGAAATATGTGCAAGATTAAGTTAAAAGAAAAGATTAGATCAACGAGTGATCTGCTTGAATTAATTGAATAATCAAAGGATGAACGAAATGAGTAAAGTGAAGTATGAATGCAATTGAAGAGAGTCATAAGGCAATTCAATTAATTTTGACTAAGTCTAAAGAGTAAGTCACACAAGGCCATAACAAGGAAGAAGAAAAAACAAAGATGATTGCTCATCTAAATCCCTAGAAAAACTTAAGGTGAAAAACTAACTAAAAATTAGTTTTGACTCTTTAAATAAGGGGTCCTATGTCATATTTGTAAGAGATACAGTCTAGAACATAATCATGTACTAAGACATCAGTCTCTCTACTTCTATTGTGGATCACTATATCAATTTTAAAAACATTAAATTGGATGAGATTTCATATGAATTGAAACAATAAAGAATTACAAAGAATTCATTAATTCACTACAATTACTCATATAATTCATTTATTATATAGTCAATCATAAAAAGTATTTTTTAGCTTATTCATCTATACATCTTCATTCCTATTTGTTATATAGACAAATTCTTTATCTATAGATAAAAGTCAAGACAAGATGGTCAAATCTCATATCCAACTAAATTTACTTTCATCTTCCTTATGTTATTGGGAATTGTTGATTTAAAATGTGTTCTTATGGATATTTAAGTAATACAATATCACTCTATATATAATTTTGTCTAATTTGTTCAGTTTCTCATTAAAGTCATTGATATATATAGACCATGAACTTACCCATAATTGTCTCCTCATCTTTACCACTCTATTATCCATATTAATTATGGTACATATGTCTGGGATATATTATGTGATATGCATTTAGAAGCTATTTCTTAACAAATCTTATATATTTGGATTCATAAGTTAAACATCTATCAAATAATGGAATATAATAACATATATAAAAAAATAACATAAGTAAAAAAGCACAAGTATAAATTTATGTACCTTTTACTTGTCAAAAATTATTATCACTTCATCTTCATGTTTCAATTAACTCAATGTTAACTTATAGGAAAGAAATGAACCAACTCTACGAGTTAGGATTTTCAACTTCAACAACTGCTCATGCTATAAGATGCATGCCTTTAACTGTATTGCTTCCACCTGAATTAATTAATTGCCCTTAAAATTTAGTCTTTAAACATCTTTCTTTCATAGCTAACAAAATTGAATAACCTCTTAATGAACAAATCCTAACAACTAAGACCTAAATAATCTTATTCTTGAGGTACCTAAAAATTTTAAAAAGGGTTATGTTCCTATATAAATGAATGAAATTGATTAAACTGAGTTATTGTTGATTAGAATTGAGAATATCTTGATGTATTGGCTATAAATGAGGGTGTATGGGTTACAAATTGGTATACTTGAATTGTGAATTGGATTATTATATGTGCGATGTAAATGTAGATTGAACTGAGAAAATAGACATATAGTTTGGAGACCCAAATTGAGTTGCAGTTACTGGTTGATATAGAATTATATTTTTATTGCATGATTGACCCTTCTTTCAAAAGGGAGACGTCTATTTTATAGGGAAAACTCTGCTGAATTTTTAAAATGTGACATCTTAAAATGTAACATCACCATTTTTAAATAAAAAAAGAGCTCCTTAATATTAAGTGATGATCTTATTCTCGAGGAGACTTATAATTATGCAAATTATTGAGGATAACACCTGATGGTTGAATTATTTCAGTATAGCTAATGACTTTGATTGAATATAATATTTCATGGCAATTATTTTAATATATCCTGCTTTCTAAATTGTGGACGAATTTTTTCTTGGTTCTAGGAAATCATTTTTTGCCAGTATTTATATTTTGAAGGAGATTGAAGAGAAGGTTTAGCAGGTATTGAAATGACATTCATTTTCTTATATAGTGTGAGAATGTTAACAATGAATTTTTACACATTTTAATGACATTTGTATCCATTTCTATATTTTTCATTCTAGCTTTGTCATTATCATCTTCCTTCACATGCTTCAGGAAGATACTTCTACGTGTCAGTTGAGGTAAGTGATTTTATTTTGTACTACGTTTCTATGAACTTGGTTTAATTTGGGTATTTATTTGCGATTTGAACTTCCTGCATTTTTAATTGAAATGGCCTGCATGATATGAAACTTGTTTGTGGTATAAACTTCAGTTTATCATTGAATTAATATAAGATGAATTTGACTTATATTATAGTTCCAATTACCTTAATATGTTAATCCGTTATTTCATTGATCCTTATTCCGTCGTGATTAGCTCCTCTTCACTTTTCACATGTGAATTTTTACACGCATCTTTAAAAAACTAGCTATGTGTTAAAACAATTTATTAAAATAAGTATTCATATTTGTATAAATATTTATTATATTTGGCACTAGTACATATTTAATATAGGATTTTTAATATTAATAATCTTCTAACATATATGATTACAAACATATATGTTCGATCTTAAGTATATTTTATATATGAACCCATAAACCTTAACTCATAACCTGTGATGATTTCTCTTAAGAGGCTTATCGGTGGAAAATATGAGGAGCTTAGGAGTCACAACAAGAACTTGTTGTCTTGATTCACAAGTCTTATTTTAGATGTGAAGTAATATTTGGCAAACATGAATGATACTAACTCATGAATAACTGTTTTAGATTAACAGTTTTGTAAACATAAGTTATGTTGATAGATCTTGGATGTATAGACGATTAACACATGAAAGTTACATTAATCTTGAATTTATTGTTGGAGTTAAAGCTTTTATTTATTATGCATATTCTCAACCTATATATATGGATGGGTCAAAGATTAGATGTCCATGTAAAAAGTGCAAACACAAATGTTTCCTTCCTATTGATGAAGTTAATGGGCATTTGCTGATAAAAGGGTTTGTCCCCAATTATTTTGAGTGGACACGACATGGGGAACCTGGCATTTGTAGCATCTTATATGGTAATCAAGCATAATCATCTGTTAACTTAAATGAGTTTGAAGGGGGGACTCCATTAAGAACAAATTATGTGGACGGGACTGAAAATCAGTACATGCAAATGGTTTATGATGCAAGCGGTAATACCTTGAGGAAAATATGGAAAATCTTGAAAAAGAACCTAACCCACATGCAAAATAGTTTTTTAACTTACTACAGTCAGCAAACTATGAGTTATGGCCAAATTGTGAGACAATGACCCAATTATCTTCAATTGCTTGAATATTGAACATAAAGTCTAAGGGAATATATCGGACTGTAGTTTTGATAAAATTCTTAAGTGGTATAATGAATCATTGCCCCCTGATCATATAATGATTGATAATTTTTACAATATGAAGAAACTTATTAGGGTTCTTGGTTTGTCTATTGATAAGATCGATTGTTGCAAATTGAAATGTATGATGTATTGGGGAGATGATGTGGAATTATAAGAGTGCAAATTTTGTGGTCAACCGAAGTTTAAGCCTAGAAAGTGTTCAATGAAACATAAATTAGTATCATGGAAGCGGATGTACTATTTCTTACTAACTCCGAGACTTTAAAGACTATCTGCTTTTGATATTATTGTATCTCACATAAGATGACATAATGAACACGAACAGGAAGACATAATTATGAGTCATCCTTCAGATGCACTAGCATGGAAACATTTCAATAACACCCATCTTGAGTTTGCAGTTGAAAGCCAAAATGTAAGGTTAAGATTTTCGATGGATGGATTCCAACCTTTTGGTCAATCCGGCCAGTAATATTCATCATGGACAATCATAATAACTCCTTATAATTTGCCTATATGGATGTGTATAAAGGATGCATATATGTTCTTAAGAGTGATTATGCTAGCCCATTCAAATCCAAGGTATAAAATTGATGTTTTTTATAACTATTGATATCAGAATTGCAGTATCTTTGAGAATATGGTGTTCAGACATGTGATGTATCTCTGAAACATGATTTTGTGTTAAGAGCAGCATTGATGTGGACCATTTGTGATTTTTCAGCATATGCAATGTTGTCTGGATGGAGCACAACAGGAAAACTAATTGTCTTTATTGTGGCAATGATTCTGATGCCTTTTATCTTCTAAATGGGATAAAGTGTATTGATTTGACAATCACAGAAAATTTCTTCCTCCAGATCATCCATTTAGATGCAATAAACAAAAGTTCATTAAGAATAAGATGGTAAAAACATCTCTTCCCCCTTACAAAGCTGGTGAAGAGATTTTGCAAGAGGTTGATGATTAGGCTTGCTGAAAGTTACAAAATTTGAAGCTGATGAAGTAAATACAAGCATTAATAAAAACTTTGATTAGAGAAAATGAAGCATCTTTTGGGATTTGCCATATTGGAAAACTAATTTGATACGTCATATCTTAGATGTGATGCATATTGAAATTTTTTTAAACAATTTGTTCAATACCATAATTAATATTAAAGGGAGGACAAAAGACAATGCAAAATCACGAGCAAATTTGCAACATTTTTGTAGAAGGAATGAGTTACATAAGGATTTTCATATCGGTAAATATTGGAAAGTATGTTACACTTTGGACAAAAAACAAAAGGAAATATTATGTGAATGGTTGAAAAGTCTAAAGTTTCCCGATATATATGTTTCAAACTTAGCAAGGAGTATGGACATGAAGAAGCACAAATTATTTAGGATGAAAAGTCATGATTGTCATGTTTATGCAAAGGCTCATTCCAATTGTATTTCGAGAGTTGCTACCAAATAAAGTTTGGGAAGTGATAACAGAAATAAGTTTGTTTTTCAAAAGCTTAACATCATCTGAAATCAAGTTAACTGAAATGGAAATACTAGAAAGGAATATTCCAATAATTTTGTGCAAGTTAGAAGGAATTCTTCCTCCAGGCTTGTTTGATTGTATGGAGCATTTACTTGTGCATCTAGCACATGAGACAAAACTAACTAGTCCAGTTCAATATTGATAAATGTATTCGTTTGAGAGGTAATTCAAATTTAAATTATTGTAATTAAAGTAATAACATATTTTAATTATTAAATTATAATAACCATATTTTCTAATATAGGTATTTGCATCACTTGAAGAAAAAGTCAAAAACAAGGCTAGAGTTAAAGGTTCGATATGTAATGCTTACTTAGTAGAGGAAGCTAGTATATTTTGTGGACATTATTTTGAGCTACATGTTCACACAAGAGAAAAAAAGATCTTCGTAATGACGATGGAGGTGGAACGAGTGATGCTGATAATAACTTATCCATTTTCACATATCCTGGGTGACCATATGGACGTGCAACAAGAAGAATGTTAACATAGGAAGAAATTGAAGCTGCCCATAGTTACATTTTATTAAACTATCAAGAGTTTCAACCTTTCATGCAGTAAGTTGAAAATGATTATATCAATTTTCAAATTTTGTCTTGTTCATAACTAAAATACATTATTATGTATTTAAATTATACGAGGCATTGTTATACGAGATCATGCTAGACAACACATAGGATGAAGTAAATAATGAGGTTGAAAGACACTTTGCACGATGATTCAAGAGATATGCAAGTTTCCACTTACAAATATTCTCATAATTGAATTATAAGATTTATGTGTTGAAATAACATTATACCCATTGATGTGATAATTTCTTTTTATGTAGGCTTTAGAAAATCCAATAGAGAACAAGTTTATTTGTGATCTTACTAAGGGACCTCTACGAATTGTTAAATAATATCTGGTATATTTCGTTAATGGATACAAATATCATACAAAATATCATGGTCATAACATGGCAACAATAAATAGTGGAGTTTTTATACAGGAAGAATTGATGGATTACTATGGTAAAATTATTCAGGTACACGAAGTTGAGTACCCTGCATTGCCAGGTAAGTGAACTGTGATATTTAAGTGTGATTAGTTTGACCCAACTCCAAATGTGAGAACAAAAGTGCATAGCCAATACTATCTTGTTGAAATTAACAATCGAAGAAGATTGAGACAATTTGAGCCTTTCATGTTGGCTATGCAAGCGAAACAAGTGTGTTAGGTTTCTTTTTCCAACTTACAACGAGATAAGTCAGATTGGTTAGGGGTTTGTAAAGTTAAACTTAGAGGTGTTTTTAAATCACATAGAAAAGGAGAGAATTGAAAGTGAAGTGTTTCAAGAAGATGCTTATTTTAAAAATGCATCTGTCACATATGATGGTAATGAACCTTTGAACGATTTATCTAACGAATATGTTGAAATTTCATCTAGAAAGGAGGACAAGGGTCAGAGATCTGAAGAGGAGCTGGTTTTGATTCTTATTTTTCAGAAAATGAAGATGATTGTAATTTACAATTAAGTTACGATAGCGATTAATTTGTGTTTGTATTTGAATATTTTATTCGACAAAGAAGATCATTTCAAACTTTTTAATATATTGTGTCAAATATTTAATTTAAAATTTTAATCAAGGAATGTTGACACAACGTCTGGTTCTGGATGGTAGTAATTCATTCCGTTTGGAGAAATGTGACAAAATTATCCCTGCCTAAGTAATAAACAATGCAGCAGAAATCTCCACTTCTTTCAGTAATGATCGTTTGGCTTCCATGGTTGATCTTCTGCTTTAAGGTGTATAGTATCATCTAAACAATGTCACTTTCCTTTTTTTGTACATCTCATTTCCTTTTATGAAGCTATTATATATATTCATATTTGATGATATATACTATATATTGTTTTAAGCTTGATTGAATCTCAAAGATGATGACATGTATGCCAATGGAGGGGAGAGCAATGTCACAACGTTCGATAAAGGATTAGGAAAATCAGTTGCTTTAGAAAAGTTGGCAATTCCACAGAGCTCGTTTGGACATTCATGTACATATGAGTTTTCAGGATAGGTTCGTTTAACAATGATCTAATATGACAATATGTAAGTTCTATACTAATTGTGTCGTAGGTAAACCATTTCGTACCATTTCATCTACAAGTTTAGCAATAGCAGAAAACTGCTCGAAACCTTACACATGAGGGAAGAACTTTCACTATTTCCATTGGTGCGTTCGAACATGCCAGGACCTTTATGAGGAATCCAACCATCGGGGACTCATTTACCTTTAGCAACTCTTATGTCACTTGGAATCTAAGAAAATAATTATATCATTATGATTTGTCTTTGCATTACACTAGAATGTTTTCTTTTAATTTCATAAACAAATTTACTGAAATTCTGGTATTGACGAGGTCATACATAAAGGATAGGAGAGGCGAGCTCGTACACGTTATCGTGACTTTATTGGTGCGGTACACAAGGCTGGTGTACGATTGCCTTATATTTATGAGGGCATATGGAGTCGTTAGTAGGAGTATTAGATATCACCTGAGGCAATGTTCATCTTAGGGCATAACTCGACCAACTGACGTGGAGGCTCAGGGGGAGACAGTCTTCCCGTTCATACGGAAGGATCAATTACCCACCATTAGCATGCAGAGAAACTTATAAATATCTAAATTTATATTCTACTTTTTTACTTTGCTGTATTTCAATTTAAATTGATGTGTGAATGTTGAAATGAAAATATATGTATTATGGATAATGATCAAGTTATATATGTTTGGTGCCATATATGACTTTGTTGAGTTATTTTCTTCGTTCAACAGGGAGTAATATCATAAAAATAGAGGAGACTTTGCCCAAAATTTTATAAATTCTAGTTTAATTTAGAACATTTTATTGTTAAAGTCTATGGGCATAAGGCTTACACCCCATCAATTGTTTTTACATACTCGTACTAAGAAACATGACGGTGTGACATTGATCACACAGCCGATGTAGAGAACTGAATGTATGTGAAATTTATTCTTTAATATTCATTCTTAATAATTATCACTTATTAATATAAGCATTGCCTCTTAATAGGATCAAATACAATAAACAATTCAACGACAGTCTCAGGGAGAACAAGCTGTTGATGCAAATCAGGCATATTTTGATGCAGTGGGTGATAGAGATAGTCGTGGAAGGATCTTCGGGTTAGACTTATTTGCGAACACATATTATTCACACTCCTCTACATCCATTACAACAACATCAAGTGGAGAACCGACAATAGAACATATCCATTAGCTTGAGAGCACAGTGCAGACATTGATAAGTCAGTTGCAACAGACAATGAAATACATGACTAAGCTTCAAAATGATATGAAACAATTGAAGGGAGGGCTAGAGATTCAGACCATTCGTGCTCACCAGAACAATAGGATTGTTGTAGTCATTTGGTTTGAATTTATGTATAATTTAATGTTTTTATTATCAATGAAGAAAATTTTAATTATATATGTTCAATTAATTTTTTGTTTACACAAATTAAATATATAAACAAATCAAAAAATTATACACAGATAATTTATAGTTGTTGAAATTATGAAATAAAATTTAATGTTGGAATTCTAAAAAAGAAAATTTAATACCTTTATGGTAGAGTCATTATCGACAGTTTATGATAAATCGTCGCAAAATATTTATGGTACTTACGTCGGTAAATTAAGTTATATTTACCGACAGCTAGTGATTCACAGTCGAAAAAAATGCACATACTCACCTTAGATTCACCGTTCAAATTTTAATTCACTGTCGATGTAATGAGCCATATTTACCAATGGTTTGTCATAAACCATCAAAAAAGATTTACAATTTTATTGTAGATTTATCGACAGATTCACAACCAATTGTATATTTACTGACAGTAAATTTTTTTTCCATCAGTAAATATACCGACAAAAAGTGTTTTCTATTGGAATTTTTTTCCGATGGATATGAGGTTCCATCGGCAAATTTACCAACAATCAAATTCATGATGCATTTTTCCGTCGGTGAATACAGTCGCTAAATTTTAGTATCAACGGTTTATTAACTTTTTTTGTCGGTAATTTTAGTCGGTTAATCACATTTTTCTTGTAGTGTTAACATATTGATAATGATTATCAATTTTAATCATAACATAATTATTCGATATAAATTATATAAGCATCCAATAATTATTATTTATACAAGTTTAATGAAATTTTCTTCCATAATTTATTATTGAAAATAATTTCACTATGAATATAGTTTGTATTGATACTTAATATTAGATAATTGAATAATATTTATTTAATAAATGATAAAATCTTATTATAGTTAGGATAGGACTTCTTAAGTCATACCGATTTTCCGACAGCTTTAGGATTTATAGTTAAAAGACTAACTTCTTTTCCGAAAGGTAATCTTAAACCAAAAATGATTATCTTAATCCTAAACCAAAAATGATTATCTTGTAACTATAAAATCATCGTATAGTTAGGATAGGACTTCTCTTTCAAAAAGTCATACTGATTTTCCGACAGCTTTAGGATTTATAGTTAAAGTCTAATGGTTTGGTACTTCTTTTCCGATAAGTAATCCTAAACCAAAAATGATTATCTTTTAACTATAAATACACCAAAAAAAAAACTACCGTTTCTTCACATATCTCTTGAGCAAGTCCATGGCGATCAACATGAATAACGCAGTGATGATGCCGATATCACATGGAGGCTTTCAGTCTGACCAACCCCTTTTCTGTTTAGACTTATGCTTCCAACATTTGGTACGAACACAACCCTCTGTGCGTCCGATTGCTCCACCTTCAAGAGCATGCCTGCTTATCCCTTTCAACGTAGCTACTCATCTCAACGCCTGCATGCTCTACCTGGCTTATCACCTTCCAACAATTTATGGCCTCACGATTCTGGAGTTTGACGAACTGATACGTGATACGGCTTCTCAAGTTACCAGAGCTGCACGGACGGGGTTTCACGTCAGAGTCGACGCCAACCTAGTATTCTCTTCCTCACCACCATCTATGGAGGATACAATGATATTGGAGGAGATGTTTGCCGGAGAACCACGTGACCGATACCGAACAGGTGCTTCCAGTACTGCTTTGGAGAGGCTTAAGAAGCAGAGGTTCTGTTTCGACTCGGACGCGGGAACAGAGGGTGAAACTTGTGTCGTTTGCTTGGAGGAGTTATCTGGTGGGGCATTCCTCACACGCATGCCGTGTTCTCATACTTTCCACGAATCATGCATCTTCGAGTGGCTAAAGAACGCCAATAGTTGCCCTCTGTGTCGTTGCGAATTAGAAGACGATCGTGTCCAAATTCATTATTACTATAATTAGTTTTAGTTGTACAATTTTTGTAACAAAAAATTCTTGAATATGGTAATAAAAGTAGATTTTAATACCAATTATTATTATTATTATTATAAAATTAATTAATTTATGATTTTATTTATTATTTAATTATCATTAAAAATATAGCTATATGAATATTAGTAATTACACATATTTTTGCTTTGGTCTGACAAATATAAACAAAGATTAGGAATCTTTTTACTTTCTATTTGGGCTCATTATGTTGTTGTGATTAGGTGGCTATTGAAAAGCCCGTGATTTCAAATCTAAATCCTTTCTAACAAATAGCTCAATAGTTTTATACGTGAGATTATCGTAACGTTGTTGGGCTGGGTTACACTTAAGTCTGAGCCCAAATATTTATATTTAGACTCAGACCTAGCCTAATTAAACCTAGGCAAATAGTTAAACAAAAACAATGTCCTTTTAACCAATTTTTGATCCTACTTGAAATGCCTATTTAAAGATTTAGGACCCGACTAGACTATTATTCTCATTTTCATTTTAGTAATCTATGAATTTCAGCCTCATTCCTTGTCTGCTTGTTTCTGTTTGTTGTTAGTTACCATCCAAAGGGTTACCAACTCTAACCGAATGACCAACTAACACATCATTAAATACTACAAGAAATGTAGGAATTAGCGATAAAAAATTATCGCTGGAAACGAAACCATCGCAAATTACTGACGAAAAATCAATTATCGTCGATAACATTGAGGAGAAAATTTTCGTTTAATAACAGTAGTAATATCCATTGATAATTATGAAGGGAAATCATCTCGACAAAATATAAAATGCCAATCAGTAAAAAAGGTGAGAATTGTTAACGGAATAAAACATTTTTAAGTTTAGCGATAAAAATTTTTTTGCCGATAAATTCTATCGGTAAACTTCATCGTTTGTTTCAGCTTTGGCTTTTTAAAGTAAACGTATTTCTTTTACATTAAACTCACCTGAAAGGTCCTGCTCTCCCCCTGACCTGCGTCTTTTTCTTCGTCTCTGCTCTCGTGCGATTTTCTTCTCTCCGATTTCTCTATTATGGACTTCTCTTCTACACGTCAGCGTTTGTCTTCTCTGACCATTGTCATTGTGTCCTTCGGTGGAGATATTTTTACAGCTACTGCCATGTGTTTTTTGTATATTGGATGAAAGTTAATTTTTGTATTTGATTAATTTCATTTATTAGTGTATTCCTTGATTGAAAAACAATTTTATGATATAAATGTTAGTGATAATATGGACAAGAAGTGATTTTAGTTGTGATGCTGGGATGAATTTATGATACATATAAGCTGCTTGATGAAATGTTTTTTAATAAATAATTTTAGTTTTTTTATTTTCATTTCTTATTTTGTATGAATTTCATAATTTCAGTTCTTTACTTCCCCCTAATAAAGTGTAATATTAAAGGGAATTCCTTCTTTTATCTTTTGTTGACTTGAATGGTGGATAAAAGAGTGAAAAGAAGGGAAACATGTTATATTCAATGTAAGAAAGTATTTTTTCATATTCTTTTTTTTTTATTTTCTTCGGTTTTATATTCAAAAGATCAAATTTTTTTAAAAAAGTTTAAATTTGCTTGCCGATTGATTTTATAGTGGTTCACTTTTTTGATTGGTTTAGTTGAGCACTTGAAATTAGATTCAATCTATATAGCACTTGAAATTAGATTCAATCTATATAGCACTTGAAATTGTTATATAGATATGGTAATTCATATTAACTACATTATTCATATATATTATAAATTATTTGTTAGTATGTATAAATAATTTAGTTTATATGAGCCATAATACTATAAAGATCACTATAATGACAATTCTAAAAAAAATTATGTTTAATTGTTCATCTTAACATATCAATATCATATGGTTAGATATATCATCTATTTAATAATTAGTCTTAATATATCAATTTCTTGTTATAGTTTGTTTGCCTCCCAAGAATTACTTCATATTAATGAGTCTCATATGGCAAAGAGGTTTTTGTAGTAGTTATACCATAGGAAAATTTGATAATTGGTTCTCCGAACATAGGAGACCAAATGAGTAATTATTGTTTATTCTTATTTTTAAGACTTTAAGAACTACATACCAATCATGATAGCCATTATCCTACTATATGTAGGGATGCTATCATCCTGGTCTTCTTTAGTTTCCTACTATGTCTCCTTCTCTGCATTAATGAATAATGATGTTGCTACAAAGCATTTATTAGGCATTGATTCATAAGAAGTTAAAGAGTATGCTAATAATAAGCTAAGCTATTTATTGGTGAATCGTGTGACTATTTCGATCACAACCAACTCATTAAATTTGTAACCATATGCTTATCTAGCATGATTTGATCTAAAAATAAGAATAAGAAATAGAAAATTTAGAAAACAAGAGGATTTGATGAATTCCATTGTTTACCAAAAGGAGATTGTTGATAATTTTGATGGGATTGAGGTTACCTAGGGGCTTTTTAATGAAAATGATGATCAAAGTGGTGGAAAACAAATATGTTATACGAATGATGAGGATAGATACTTATAGTTTTAAAGAGAAGGATAGATATATTGTTTTTAATAAGGACTTGATTCATATACTATGTACTCATGGAGCTACTTTGAAATAAGAAAAAGAGGTCTTATAGCTCTTCACCAAGAGAAGCTGCCGAGTAATTAGATTAGTATTAAGTTCGACAATTTGTTCACATTTGACACTGTAATGAATGATCTAGACATATTGTTATTAAAGAAAGATTTCTAAAATAGAGTCAATAATGTTTAGAAAGAGGTTTATCTATTTTATGACCCTTTTAGATTTAAAATCAAGTTTAATCGTAAGAAGGTAAGGTCAATTACTTAAAATATGATATAGCTTAACTTATATCACAATTACCAACAATCTGTTAGTGAAAATACATGAAACACCATATGTTTATAATTAAGTTATAGGTTTAAATTTAAAAAAAGGTATAAAATTAATTGTTTTAATATTATGTTGATTCAGTCTAGACCATGCTTAAGAAATATGACATTCAAATTCAAGGAGAAGATTGATATTGAGGGTTATATATAGAAGAGTATCTCTCAGGCGACAAAAGGAATTTTACTATCAGGAGTTTGAGGTACACAAAATTATTTTTGTTTTTTAATTGATTTTTATACATTTAGTAGATAAATATTATTACATTATAAATACTTATCGTATGTTTTCCCTTTTATTTAAGAAAGATTTTTTTAGATTCTAAATTTGACGAAGTCATTTATAAAGTATGGGAGAGACGAGCACGTACATGTTATCGAGACTTTATTGGTGCGATACACAAGCCTGGTATAGGACTGTCTTATATATTTGAACAAATATGGAATTGTTGATAATAGTATTGGACATCACCTGAAGTAATGTTCATTTCAGAGTGTAATTATACCAACAGACGTGGAAGATCGGGGGGAGAGAGTCTTCTCGTATATATTAGAGGATCTATGACCCACCACGAGCATGTAGAGAGATTTGTAAGTATCAACACTTTACATTTATATTATGATATTTTTTACTTTGGTGTATTTGAATTTAATTTAATGTGTGAATTTTGGAATGAAAAAATGTATATTTTGATGAATGATAATGTTATAAATGTCTGGTGCCATACATGACTGCGTTGTTGAGTTATTATCTTTGTTCAACAGGGAGTAAATACCATAAAAATAGAAGAAATTTGAAAAAATTAATTAATTGAAACTTTAATTTTTGGTTTTAAAGTTAGTTTTTTCTATTTTTATGAAAACTATAAATTTGATATTGATCAATTATAGTAATTATAAATTCATGACCATTCAATTTATTTCAAAATTATTATGTATTTAACATATTGATAATGATTATCAATTTTAATCATAACATAATTATTTTATATAAATTATATAAGCATCCAATAATTATTATTTATACAAGTTTAATGAAAATTTCTTCCATAATTTATTATTGAAAATAATTTCACTATGAATATAGTTTGTATTGATACTTAATATTAGATAATTGAATAATATTTATTTAATAAATGATAAAATCTTATTATAGTTAGGATAGGACTTCTTAAGTCATACCGATTTTCCGACAGCTTTAGGATTTATAGTTAAAGACTAACTTCTTTTCCGAAAGGTAATCCTAAACCAAAAATGATTATCTTTTAACTATAAATACACCAAAAAAAAAACTACCGTTTCTTTACATATCTCTGCAGTAAGTCCATGGCGATCAACATGAATAACGCAGTGATGTTGC
>JANTNU010000003.1:32980967-32991881 GCA_024752395.1 Erythroxylum havanense
TGCCGTGTTCTCATACTTTCCACGAATCATGCATCTTCGAGTGGCTGAAGAACGCCAATAGTTGCCCTCTGTGTCGTTGCGAATTAGAAGACGATTGAGTCCAAATTCATTATCACTGTAATTAGTTTTAGTTGTACAATTTTTAAATTCTTGAATTTCGTAATAAAAGTAGATTTTAATACCGATTTTATTATTGCCTTTTATAAAATTAATTAATTTCTAATTTTTATTTATTTTTAATTATCATTAAAATAAACATATAACCACAACAATTTTAATAATTACACATATATTTGCTTTGGTCTAAAAAATATAAACTAAGATTAAGATTCGTTTTTGCTTTCTATCGAGGCTCATTATGTTGTTGGAAATTACCGATAGAAAATCAATTTTTGTTGGTAACATTGACAGGAAAAATTTCATTTAGCGACGGTAGTAATATCATTAGATAAATATAGAGGGAAATCATACCGACAAAATTTGCGACAAACTTTAGCGATGGTATAAAATGCTCATTGGTAAAGAAAATAGGAATTACTAGCGAAATACAAAAGTTTTGAGTTTACCGACATAAATTTTTTCGTCAGTAAATTATATAGGTAAATTTTCAAGGTAAACGTCAGTGTTTGCTTTGGCTTTAGCATTTTAAGGTAAACAAAAATGATGTCGTTTGGTGTAACACTAAACAACGTCGTTTTCTTTACATTAAACTCACCCAAAAGGTCCTCCCCTCCCCCACCCTACCCCCCCACTTGCGTCTTCTTCTTCGTCTGCTTCATCTCTCCTCTCGTGTGATTTTCTTCTCTCTGATTTCTCTGTTGTAGACTCCTCTTCTTCTCGTCGGCATTTGTCTTCTTCTACCGCTATCATCGTGTCCTTTATTGAAGATATTTTTGCAACCACTGTCATATGTTTTTTTGTATAAAAGATGAAAGTTAATTAGAGTATTTGATTACTTTCGTTTATTTGTATATTATATGATTGGAACAATTTTAAGGTATAAATGTTAGTGATAGCAGAGATAAGATGTGATTTTGTTTGTGATGTTATGATGAATTTCTGATGCATGTAAGGAGTTTGATGAAATGTTTGTTTTTTGAAAAAATGATTTCAATTCTTTATTTTCAGTTCTTTTTCAGTATTAATTTCATAATTTCAATTCTTTATTTCCCCTGATAAAGTGTAGTGTTAAAGGGTATTACATCTTTTATCTTTTGTTGACTTGAATGGTGGATAAAAGAGTGAAAAGAAGGGGAATGTGTTATATTCAATGTAAAAAAGTATTTTGTTGCATGTTTTTTTTTCTATTTTCTTCAGTTTTATATTTAAAATATCAAAATTTAAGAAAAATCTAAATTTGCTTACCGATTGATTTTAGTGTTTAATTTTTTTTGGTCGGTATAGTTGAGGACTTGAAATTAGATTCAATCTATATAGCACTTGAAATTGCTATATAGATATGATAATTTATCTTAACTACATTACTCATATATATTATAAATTATTTGTTAGTATATATAAATAGTTTAGTTTATATGAGCCATAATAATTATAAAGATCACTATAATGATAATTCTAAAAAGCATTTATGTTTAATCGTTCATCTTAACATATCAATATCATATGGTTAGGCATATCATCTACTAAATAATTGGCTTTGCTATATCAATTTCTTGTTATAGTTCATTTGCCTCCCAAGAATCACTTCATATAAATACATCTCATATGGCAAGGAGGTTTTAGTAGCAGTTATACCATAGGAAAATTTGATATTTGGTTCTCCGAATAAAGGAGACCAAAAGAGTAATTACTGTTTATTCTTATTTTCAAGACTCTAAGAACTACGTACTATTCATGATAGCCAATATCTTACTATATGCAGGGATGCTACCATCCTGGTCCTCCTTGGTTTCCTACTATCCCACCTTCTCTGCTTTGATGAATAATGATGTTGCTATAAAGCACTTATAAGGCACTGATTTATGAAAAGTTAAAGAGTATATCAATAATAAGCTAATCTATTTATTGATGACATGTGTGACTATTTCAATCACAACCAACTCAATGAATTTGTAACCATATGCTTATCTAGCAAGATTTGACCTCTAAATAAGAATAAGAAATAAAAAATTTAGAAAACAAAAGGAATTGATGAATTTCATTGTTCACCATAAGGAGATTGTTAGGATTGAGGTTATCTGGGGGCTTCTTAATGAAAATGATGATCAAAGTGGTGGAAAACAAAGATGTTATACTAATGATGAGGATAAATACTTTGAGTTTTAAAGATAAGGATAGAGATATTCTCTTTAAGAAAGACTTGATTGACATACTATACACTCATGGAGCTAATTTGAAGTAAGAAGAAGAGGTCTTATAGCTCTTTACCAAGAGAAACTACCGAGCAATTGAATTAGTATTGAGTTTGACAATTTGTCCGCATTTGACTCTATAATAAATGATCTAGACATATTATTATTAAAGAAAGATTTCTATAGAAGAGTAGGCAAGGTTTGGAAAAAGGGTTATTTATTGTATGGCCCTTTAAGAACTAAAATCAAGTTTAATGGTAAGAAGCTAAGTCCAATTACTTGAAATATGATATAACTTAACTTCGAAGTGTTGGGACGGATGATGATTTAAGGGATATGTAACTAGATATAGGAAACAATTTTCTAATAGTTATTAAGGATATTAATTTCAATCAAGAAGCATGTAATCGAAACGAGGCTAATGGTAATGATCAAAATGAAAAATATTAATTCAAATGATTGGATATGAATTTCAGGTTGAAACATGCCACGAAAGAGAAAACATGATATAATGCGATCAACGCTCAAATAATGATTTGGAGCTAGTTACTGTCCAGGTGAAGTATCACATTCTGCAGTTGCAACCGAATCAGATGTTGTACCTCCAGTTACTACTACACTTGTAGATGAGGCATCAACTTCTGTACCTGCTACTACATCATCCACCACTCCTATACTGACAGAGATATCAAAGGTAAATGATACGAATGAAGGAGACGACCTCCAGCTTAGAGTTGAGGGAGCTGATGGAAGAATTTACATCACAATTGTCAATAATCTGTAAGTGAAAATACATGAAACACCATATGTTTATAATTAAGTTATAAGTTTAAATTTAAAAAATGGTATAAAATTAATTGTTTTAATATTAGGTTGATTTTGTCTAGACTATGCTCAAGAAATATGTCATCCAAATTCAAGGAGAAGATTGATGTTGAAGGTTATATATGGAAGAATATCTCTTAGGCTTCAAAGGAATTTTACTATCAGGAGTTTGAGGTACAAAAAATTATTTTTTATTGATTTTTATACATTTATCAGATAAATATTATTACAATATAAATACTTATCGTATATTTTTCCTTTTATTTCCGAAAGAATTTTTTAGATATTCGAAATTTGAAGCGATAATTTATAAAGTATGGGAGAGACGAACACGTGCATATTATCGAGATTTTGTTGGTGCAATACACAGGACTGGTGTACAATCGCCTTACATTTTTGAATAAATATAGAGTCGATGGCAGCAATATTAGACATTACCTAAGGCAATGTCTATTTCAGAGCATAATTCTACCAATAGACGTGGAGGATTGGGGGAGAGAGTTTTTCCGTACATACTGGAGGATTTATTACCCATCACGAGCATGTAGAGAAACTTGTAATTATCTGCACTTTACATTTATGTTCTGATTTTTTTTACTTTGACATATTTCAATTTAATTTGATGCGTGAATTTTGGAATGAAAATATGTATATTATGAAGAATGATAATGTTATAAATGTTTGGTGCTATATATGGCTATGTTATTGAGTTATTTTTTTTGTTCAACAGGGGATAAATATCATAAAATAGATGAAATTTTATCAAAATTTTTATAAATTGTAGTTTATTTAAAATATTTTATTTTGATGTAGGAAACGTCTATGGGCATGAAGCCTATATCTCGTCAATTTTTTTTGCACACTCATACTAAGAAGTATAATGGTGTGACCTTTGTTAACATCCGATGTAGAAAACTAAATGTATGTGAAATTTATGTTTTAATATTAATGTTTAATAATTATCACTTACTAACATAAACATTGCCTTATGATAGGACCAAATATAAGAAAACAATCAATGATAGTCTCAACAGTCTGAAGATGTTGATGAGACTTAAACCCATCTTCATGTGGTGGGTGGTAGGGACCATCGTGGAAGGATATTAAACTTAGGTTCACTTGAGAATACATGTTATTCGCAATCCTCCACATCTAGTACAATAACATCTAGTAGGCAGTCTACACCCAATGAAGTTCAGAACATCCGCAGTCACCAAATCATTAGTGTACTTGTAGTCATTTTGTATGAATTACAAATACTTATTATGTACAAAATAATTTTTTTTACTATCAATTAAGATAATTTGTACTTTATATCATCAATCAATTTTCTGTTTTAACAAATTAAATGTTGAAACAAATCGAAATATTATTAACATATAACTCATAACTGTTTAAATTATGCATCAACCATAACATCATCAAATAAAATTTAATGCAGGGAAATTTTAAAAATAGTTTTTAGAAAATTTATTGACAGAAAAACAAAGTTTGTCGGTAAAATCTATTTGATTTACCTATGGATAACTAATAACTATAGGTAAGTTTCTCGACCGATATATCTTATCTGTCAATAACTTTACTGACTGAAGATAGCACAAAATAATCATCGGTATATTCATTAATGGTTACACAAAATTTTCGTCGCTAAATTTGCGACGAACATTATGTGATTCATCATCCGCAGTCACCAAATCATTAGTGTACTTGTAGTCATTTTGTATGAATTACAAATACTTATTATGTACAAAATAATTTTTTTTACTATCAATTAAGATAATTTGTACTTTATATCATCAATCAATTTTCTGTTTTAACAAATTAAATGTTGAAACAAATCGAAATATTATTAACATATAACTCATAACTGTTTAAATTATGCATCAACCATAACATCATCAAATAAAATTTAATGCAGGGAAATTTTAAAAATAGTTTTTAGAAAATTTATTGACAGAAAAACAAAGTTTGTCGGTAAAATCTATTTGATTTACCTATGGATAACTAATAACTATAGGTAAGTTTCTCGACCGATATATCTTATCTGTCAATAACTTTACTGACTGAAGATAGCACAAAATAATCATCGGTATATTCATTAATGGTTACACAAAATTTTCGTCGCTAAATTTGCGACGAACATTATGTGATTCATCATAAATTATTACCTATGGTCGCTTCTCAGACGCCTTTGTCTGTCTGTAAATTTTGTCGCTAACGTAAGTTTTTGACGAAATGTGTAGATTTTCCTTTCAGTAATTTTCATCGTTAAGCTTCATTTTTTTTATAGTGAAAAAAGCAGGAAATAGTTAACTAGTTATAGTCTAACTTCCAATTTCAACTCTTGGTCCCATTTAGTTTGGTCATTTTCCTTTTGATTACACATGAAGTAGACATAGATCCTCTTAAATATTAAAAAAGGATCCTAAATTACCTAACCAAAACATCAGCATTAGATGTTTGTTCAACCAATAACAGTACACACAGTTTCCTTTGATTAGCTTATGACAACTTTGTATCATCTATTTATACAATATATCAATCTCAAGTTTTGACTTGAAATTACAAGTGGAACAATGAATGATTGTGACAGGTAAAAGGGGATTGATTCATGAATGAAGGGTCAAGCTCCCTTTTGGAGATCTCTATATGATCAATGATTATAACTCATCTATCTTCAACTTATGATTCCTTGATCCACTGTCACAAAAACACTTGCAGATACTGCAACATTCAACTCGATTACTTCTTGGTTGTTGGAAACATTCCTCAAGGCATGATTAGGAAAACGAGGAACCACTTATGTTTAATGTCTGTACATGGATTATAAGTGAAAAACCAAAGGGGTAGTAGTTTCGTAAACTTTCTAATTTTACTGTTGACGTCTCTAACACAAACGAAAACAAAAGCAATAAAAAATGAAATAATAAAAGCACCAAAAATTTAATAACGCAGTTCGGTTCACCTTCTCTACGTTTGCAGGGCCCTCACTCAGCTTAGTACTTTTACCGAAGTACAATAGATTTACCCAAGACTTTATTGAGTCGACATCATTTAACCTTTGATACTATCTCTCAACCTTACTTTCCATGAAAGTATTTTACACCCAATAACGTAGTCGACTCGTGTTAACCTCATCAGAGGATTTTTCTAAACTATTTTTACTTAAACGATAATTAATAAAAATAACTCAAGTACTCAATTAACTAAGAACAAAACAACGATATATTTGAGAAAAAAGAAAAAACTTCCCTATAGTTTCAGCTTCTCGAAATATATCAAAAAGTTTGTCTACCAATTGAACTGATTCATCCCAACTTCAACAACTATAATTAAACCATATGGGATACTACACATAGTATGTATATTTCAAGCACAAACCCAGAAGAGGGAAAATCACAAATTAACCCATGGTGTATTGCAACCCTGAAGACGCACACCACATAAGAAAAACTCTTGGAATCTTAAAGCTCACACACATTTTTTCTTACTAAGAACACATGTATTAATGCCACATATATCTACTCCACAATTCAGTTAACTCCAAATGCAAGTTGATGCAATACCCACAAATACTCCCGATGAAGACGTGCATAATTCCAACACACAACAACTACTTCCCTTTATTTTCTTCTCTTTTCTAAAATCCACAAAATTAATTAAACCACAGTGTTGTGCAAATACAGGGTCACGTCTATAACACAATAACCACCACACAGCAATTAAACCACGGTGGTGTGAAAATATAGGGGCACGTATACAACACATGCAACCACCACACAACAACCTTCTAAAAATCCTTCAATGAAATCCAATGTGATTTTTGATACATTCACAATCAAGATAGACTTCTATTTCACTTCAAGTCTTATCTTAGAATCCAATTCAAATAAGGAGTGTTACTTATTTACACCATATCTTGATTTGGATTTTCAAACATTATCTTGAAGACCCAATAATAAAAAATGTCAAAATTAAATAATTGGGATATAATAAATATCTTAACAATCTCCCCCTTTTTGGCATTTTTGTCACAAAAAATAACTTCCTTTTAATCACATAATCAAATATATATAAGTATTGAAGTCACAATACTCCCCCTCAATCCAACATCAAGTTCCAAAGAATATCCATTAAATTCTTCAAGTTCAATAAACATTCGAAGAAACAATAATGAACAATTATATAATTATTCAAATTTATCCCTCTTGGGACAAAAAGATGTCAAAAAACATGACAAGTAGTCACACATATACTATCTCTCTCACCTCTTATGAAAGTATTTCACAACCCATAACACGATCGACTCGTGTTAATCTCATAAAAGAATTTTTCTAAATTACTTTTACTTAAATGATAATTACTAAAAATAACTCAAGTACTCAATCAACTATGAACATAACAATGATATACTTGAGATACAATAAAAAAACTTCCCTATGATTCCAGCTTCCCGAAATACATTTGAAGAGCAAGTCTAGAAGAGCAAACCCAGAAGAGCAAGTCTAGAAAATCACAAATTAACCTACGATGTATTGCAAACCCGAAGACGTACACCACATAAGAACAAGTTTTGGAATCTTAAAGCTCACACACGGTTTCCCTCACCAAGAAACACATGCATGACGCCAATTATATCTATTCCACAATTCAATTAACTCCACGTTGTAGGTTGATGCAACACCCACGGATACTCCTAATGAAGACGTGCACAATTCCAACACCTAACAACCACTTCCCTTTATTTTCTTCTCTTATCCGAAATCCACAAAATCAATTAAACTCGGTGTTGTGCAAATATGGGGTCACGTATACAACACACACACCCACCACATAGCAATTAAACCACTGTGTTGTGTAAATACAGGGTCACGTATACAACACACACATCCACCATACAATAGCCTTCCAAAAATCCTTCAATGAAAACCAACATGATTTTTGATACACGCCCAATCAAGAGAGACTTCTATTTCACTTCAAGTCTTATCTTAGAATCCAATTTAAATAAGGAGTCTTACTTATTTACACCATATCTTGATTTTGATTTTCAAACATTATCTTGAAGACCCAATAAACAAAAATGACAAAATTAAATAATTAAGATATAATAAATATCTTACCAATAAGGTTAGGGAACATTAAAACATGGATAAAATCAAACTTCCACGAGGTACCATGCCCTTGTAGGGACCCCTTAGCAACTGTTGATCTCACATTCATGCCTTTGGTGTTGTTCCTGTCAACCATGACTTGATCAATTTGGTTGAAAGGACCATTTGCTTGGTCCAAATGAACAATGTCAATCCCATTTTTAGAGCCAGAAAATATGTTATCCACAACGATGACACCTTTGGCAACACCATTTATGGACTTCGATGAATTGTACGCTTCACCAAGAAGAAGAAAATACCTGTTAGATATGGTAAGTTGCATAGGGTCTTCTCCAACAATCCCTGTGTAGTCCATCACTACAAAAAAAATGGAGTTTAACGACGAAAATTACCAACGAAATTTGGACACATTTCATCGGTAACCTAATTTCACGACGAAATTTACTAACGAAAACATCGTCAGAGATACGGCCATAAATAAATTTATTGACAGAAATTACCGTCGGTAAATTTACCTACGGTATAATTACCAAAGAAGGAAATTTTTCTATTAGAAAATTACCAACGGAATTGGCTATTCCGTTGGTAATTAGCGACGGAAAAAATTCCGTCGCTAATTCCAATATATTTTACCAACATAAATTTTTTTCCGTCGATAAATTTGTTGAAAACTATTTTTTAAGCTTTAAAAAAGGCTAATAATTATTTAATAAATGATAAAATCATATTATGATTATTATAATTGATATTGATGAATTATAGTAATTATAAATTCATGATCATTCAATTTATTTCAAAATTATTATGTATTTAACATATTGACAATGATTATCAATTTTAATCATAACATAATTATTCAATATAATTATATAAGCATCCAATAATTATATATTCAATATAATTATATAAGAATACATAATTATATATTCAATATAATTATATAAGCATCCAATAATTGTTAATTTTTTTTGGTAAATCAGAAGAATAATTAATAGAAAAAAAGTATTTTCAAAATGTTCACTTACAAGTGCCACTGGAGACACATCTAACTAAAATAAGCAACTAGCCTCAAGCAAGCAAAGATAGAAACACAAAACAAGGATGACAGAAGCAAGGAAGGAACAAAATACATCCAGTTAAAAGCAGAAACACAAGGAGCTCTACCAAAACCAAAACATCTATAATCCATGTTAAAGCCTAACTAAAAATCACAATCCTAGAAGAAACAATCCAAAAGAGGCTGAAGGGAATGATGCTCATGGATACCCTGAGCACCTGAATGGCCAAGGGAAGGCTGCCACCAAGTAGTGAATGTGTTGAACCTCCGGGGGTAGGCTAGACCAGGCATGGCCTTGCCAATGAGACCTCGCATGTTGTAACCTGAAAATGTCTGATCAAATAATTTGCAAAAGAAAGGATGACCCTAAATATAAAATTACCTCATCTCGGTGTGTAGGCTGAGAAGTTACCTAACGTGGGAGATTACTCCGAGATACAGTCTTTCCTCAGCCATAACTTCATTCTTGAAGGTTCGAGCATTACATTCAATAAATATATGGTAAACTGTAGTGGAAAGCAAAAGAGGGAAGCGAATGATGGCTAGAACTCTGGTTACAGGATACAGTTTTATACCAGGAGAGGATAGCTGAGAGATTAGAAGGGTTGAAAGTGGAAAAATCGAATCGGGTGAGACATTGTTCCCAAATTGTTTGAGAGAAAGGGCAAGCAAAAAATAAGTGATCAATTGATTCATTTGCTGAGAGGCACAGGGAACAATGATTAGGAATATAGAGGTACGAAAGCTTATCCCAGGTTTGAAGCTTTTGCAGGAATGCAAGCCATAAGATAAAGGAGCATCGAGGTGTACTATATTGGGACCATACCAGTTTGTACCAAGGAACAACCGGTAGCAGGCATCGTAAGAGTTGATAAGTTGACGCATTGGTATATCGCTTGGTGGGGCTCGTTAGCCATTCCAGGTTATCAGGTAAGGTACAATTGGGTAAATAAACAGGAGGATCAAGGTGTCTAAGGAGGTCTATGGAAACCTCCCTCTAGCTCCAAGCATCATTAAGTATTACTTCAGAAACACGGGTTGTGAGTGGAAGCTCCGACCCATTGATCTCTCTCAGAGTGGCCAAGGTGCTCAGAATACCATGCAGGTGCCACAGATCCTACCAAAAAAGAGTAGACATACCGTTTCCAACCCTAAATCTGAATTGATAACACAACTTGTCCCTAACTGTTAAGATCTTTCTCCAACTCCACGAACTATTATAGGTAGGAAGAGCACTCCAAAAATTTGTCCTACGCAGAATAATTGTATGAACCCACAGAGCTTCCCGATCCTCAAACAAAAACCATATCCGTTTTCCTAAAAGAACATTATTATAAGTGGCCAAGTGTTTGACACCTAAGGCCCCCTCCCTTTTACGAAGACACATGTCACTCCACTTCACCTTAACCTTAGGATTAGAAACTGCCTTACCAGCCCATAAAAAATTCCTAAGCTTTGCCTCTATTTCCTTAAGAAGCAGAGGTTCTGTTTCGACTTAGACGCGGGAATAGAGGGCGAAACTTGTGTCATTTGCTTGGAGGAGTTATCTGGTGGGGCATTCCTCACACGCATGCCGTGTTCTCATACTTTCCACGAATCATGCATC
>JANTNU010000003.1:33001718-33021121 GCA_024752395.1 Erythroxylum havanense
AGCCAACAGAATCGGACACCCGCAATCTATTTAGACTAAATTATTTAATCCCATTAACCTCTTAATTGAAATTAATTTGCCACTCGATAGACAGCAATCACGGATTAACTAATCTATTCGGCAATTTATTATTAAGTCAATTAATTAACTGGCCACATTAATCAACAAACTCAACAATAATAAATCAATTAAACGCAGAGATTAAATAAACATAAGAAATTCACGAAAACAATTAAACCACGAGAGTCTCACGAACTACATGCATCAAACGTAAAGTACCTTGTCTAGATTAAAAATTAGCCACACATAATACTAGTCTCTATCTATTATAACTGAAATTGACAAATTAAAAACAGAATTAAACCTTCTGTGAAATCCTAAATTACCTAATGAGCCACAAACAGCCGCTGCCGCCTACTGTTGTAATGAGAAATCAATCCACTATTCTCCTTCGTTGATGATAAATAAATCTCTAGCTTAAAAGATCTCTATCCTCTCCCCAAGTTGCCGTAATCCAATTCTCCAATAAAAAATAACATGCTTCCTCGAAGTTGCCGCCGCAATCTCTAATTTATTCCCCCAGGCTCCAGCTGCTATCTTCACGTCGTTCCTCTCAATAGTTTCTTCAAGCTCTCTTTTCTCCAAGGCTGCCGTCACACATCTCCCAGGTCCCTAGGTTTTTTGTCTCTTCCCCATTAATTAAAGTGGGCCCTCTTTGTTTTATATGTTAGCCCACCTTCTCTTGATTCCTTTGTTCCCAAAAGTTACCGTCAACATCCTTTATGTCTCCAATTCCTAGGTTGTGCGGCCCACTTATGCTACTGTAGCCATCTTTGTGATTGTCTATTTAATTCATCCTTGCCTCCACGTGTTACCTCCCCTTGCCCAATTGATTTTAATTTGATTTCCGCAACCCACTATCAAATGCGTAATTCCTTGTTGATGATTTATGGGACCATTAAATGAACTTAAAACTACTGTACGTGCGTGATTGATCAGACAATTAATTTGTGTCCTTGCGTTGCTTCATGCCTTGCTTCTATCTCGTCAATTTCAGTCTAAATTATGTCACTTTGTATTTCGTCACCTAAAACATGTAAAGACACAAATTATCGTGGAAACATAAACAAAACATCACAAAAGTCTACCAAAAGAACATGAAACAAAAAGAATTATCGTGACAAAAATGCAAGTTATCAATCTATGTAAACTATTTCTAGAGGTTTTGTTGTAAAAATTTCATGTGTTTAAAAAGGTAATTTGTGTTGTTTGCTATATTGACATGAATCACAAAACTGTAAAGAAGATTTAGCAGATTGAAATGTGTAGTTCATTGACTGTAAAATGTGTTTTAGTACATTAGCATTTGGATGCCCTAAAAGAGCATGCCACTCATTTATACTTGATTTTGAGTAGGATCTGTTTTAAGGTTGTACAGGCCATTCTTGAGCAGCTCCTTGAGTAGAATCCTCCCTGTAATTTTGTCCTTAAAAACAACAAGAATCGTTAAACTCAACAATAATCTTATTATCTTTTGTCAATTGAGAAAAGCTCAATAGAATTTTGGTTATTTTAGGATATAAAGAATGTTATTCAACTTGATAGGAGAAATGGATGATGAAGGTAGATAGGATGAGCCAATATGTGATATAGGGAGTTTAAAACCATTACCAACTACTAGTTGTTCTTTGCCTATGTAAGCATTCTAAATACTGAGATTGAGAGATCTGTAACATGGTTTGTAGCACCAATGTCAACAAACCAATTAAGGTCAGAGGTAGCATCTGATGCATTGTGTTGGGTAGATTGATGAGCAATGTTGGCTTGTTGAGTAGGATGAGAAGGTTGCTAGGTAGGATTGTAAGATCTGTTGCCCTGTCAATTAGTGTCAAATCACTTATAGCACTTTAGAGCATCATGTCCTGGCTTATTGCAAAGTTGACAGGAAATTATATTCGATCTACCCCCTTGTCCTCTGCTTCCCCTGCACGATAGTGTCCTCTACTACCAATAGGAGCACGATTAAAGTTCTAAAAGTAGGTTGCCATGTTGGTAGTGGTATTTAACAGCGAGATTTGAGAATGAGCATGTTGTTGCTCAAGTCTTGTTTCGTGCATCATCAGAGTATAGAGAACATCCTGAAGAGATGATAAAGCCATAGAGCTCATTAACATGACCACCAGCAGTCGCTAAGAGCACTTAGGATTAATTCTTACTTCGAAATAGCATGCCCTGCAATCTTGAGAGAGTCACCTATAGACTTAACCTGTTGAATATAATCATAAATAGTATAGGCTCCTTTTTGTTGAGAAGAAAGCCTTTGTTTGAGTTGCAAGACCTTGATAAGGAGGTCTGCGCATACAAACGTACTAAAATTTTCCATAGCTCTTAGAAGAGTTGGCATGATTCACTTGGCCAATTAGAGACTCACCAATAGTAGTGAGCAACCAGCAAAACAATAGTTGATCCACTCTAGTCCTTGACTTGTGTGCAAGATTTGGGACGAAAATAGTATCTGCAGAAGTGTCATAATTAGGAGAAGGAATCAAAGCTGGAGGACATTCATGATTTGATAAGATAGACATGTCCAGATCTAGGGCGCGTACAGCAGTCAATATTTGAGGACGCTAGTAAAGATAGTTGGTCTAATCGAGTGTTAATGATAGGTTGAAGTTAAGTGTCTTGGCAAGGGCTAAAAACTCAAGAGAGGTGGAAGATGGAGGTGTGGTGGTGCTGGTATCTGTTGTTAATGATGAAGCCATTACAATATTAGACGATTAGTCAATCTATAGCTCTGATACCATGTAAAATTTGTAAATATTTTTTGTATTTGCAAAGTAATTTATTATCAATACGTTGACTGTATTTATAAAAAGAATTGAATGGATGTCATCCATCGATTTGAAATTGTTAAAATATAATGGCTAAGGTTCTAACTAATTCTGACAACTTTGGTTATCAGCTAAATTTCAACTAACATTCTTGTTATAAGGATTTGCTTGTGTGTTGTGCAGGCACATGGTGAGCTTGTTAGATTCTAGAAGCAGCAAAGCAGAGTTAGGCGTCTGGTTGCTTAGTTTTCGTTTAGGCTTGCTGTATGTTGGGCTCGGGTCAAGTTGTGAACCAACCCCAGTGATTTTATCTCCATCAGCCTCTAGCAGTAATGTGTTGATCGAGGAAAGAGTTTCTGATGTAAGTTTCATGACCTCGTTAGACTAAAATGTCATCTGTGTTAAGTGAGCAATGTAGCAATTGCCAATGCTAGTCCTAAGTGAATCTATAACTGAAATGCCACCACCCCTGTAGTTGCAGTATAGCATAAGGTCCTTCAGGGTTATGTACTCGTAGTTGTAGGAGGTTGATGTCGATAGAGGTGATAATCAATAAGGTATCCTTCTGATGGGAAATTATCTAAAGCTCTGATTGTCCCTTCAGTTATCTGTTTGATGGAAACAGTAAATTATCAGAAATATGATATATGAAAGGTTGGTATCAGATCCTAAAGATTCAAGCTTTGCCTATTTCAAGTAAATCCCAAATTTTCCAAGCCCATGGTAGAGTCAGACCAATCGTCTTGGAAAGTACCCTTATCTTTTAGAAGCTGCTACTCCATGGTTGATTTTAATAAACAAACACTGACAAATCTAACAGTTGACAAATATGCATTCTTTAGAAATTACAGAATATAGGTGGACATACCTTCAAATTACCTACTCCGGCCACCGTTAGCCAGAGAGTTTTGGTGATAAGGTAATTACCATCTTTAAGATGTATAGTTGCACCTCCAAGATTGGTGATTCCTTGAAGCAAGACCCCTTCGTTAGAACTGTTAACAACATGTACTATTGCTTTAACAAGTGTTTCTGTGCTTTCCAATTTCCTAGATTGATCTGTTAGAAATACATGTTGGTGGACTACTATAATCACAACTTAATTCCATATGTCTAATTACACTTAAATTGCCTAATGTATATTTAATAACCATAATGGGATGGTTACTTTGCTAATTACATTTAAGGCACATGGTGGTACCCTAATTACTATATGTTGGCTCATTAAATTATAGTCTATATAATCTACCCCTTAGGGTAGAACATGTCATAAATATGACATGAGGTGAGGTTGTTGAGTGTAATATACATAGAATGTGTATTTGGGTGAATGAGAAGAGGGTGTTCTACCATTAAGCTCTCTTGCAAAGGTTTGTATTTTCTCTCTTTGATAGGTTTGAAGAAACATGGAGAAGATGCAAATCCCAATTCCAGTTATGCTTCTTGAATCTTGTTATGCTCTAAATAAAATGGATTTGGGTTGTTGAATGTTGTTTAATGCTACATTAATTCTAGCAGGATCTGCCTCATAAGATGTCACATTGTACACACTTCCACGAGACAGAGGTATCTGAAGCATCACCAACACCAAGCCATGATTTTGATGTCATCACCCTAGTTTCTATGCTTTTCTCTTTGGCAGGTAAGAGAGAAACTTGATAAAGAAAAGAAAGAGCCGAAAGTTATGTCTGCTGTCAGAGACGAAGACGGAGATGGATTTGGAGTTGAAGAAGCTAATCCACGACGAGTTAAAAAGGAACTGAAAGCTTGCATTTTTCTCATCTGATCATGATAGTTACCACTAGAATACCAACCAAAACCTGAGCTTTCTACATCCACACGTGTACTCAGGACCAAACTGCCTAATCCAACAAGACTACAGTAAAATCTCTATAAATTAATATTGTTCAGATCATGATATTTATTATTTTATAGAGATATTAATTAATCGATAATTGATTTAAAGAGATTAATTGTGCAGTTCACAGTTTCATAATTTCACAATTTTTTGGTGCAGTTCGAGAACACAACATCAGAAATTTTGGTTGTAATAAGAAAAGTTAGAGATGAGCTCCATCTAAACTTAAATTTTAAGAAAAAACAAACAACATTGGAATCATATTTTACTAAATTGTCTTAGTTATATTTGTGTAAGTTTATATAATTATTAATTTCTGACATTAATGGGACCCTATATTTATATAGGGGTATTTTGAAAATATATTATCTTATTATCTTATAAAAATTTGTTAAAATTTCAACTAGCGCAAGTCTGGAGAAAAATATTATTTTGAAGAGTTTATTAATTTACTGAGTATCAATTTAAAGAGATTCTAGTGTAATTCTAAGATAATTAGTTACTTATCAAATATTATAATTCTAAAACCTTGTACCTTATCTATATCATTACTGATATTAGCTTGATTTCCTCTAAATAGTTATCCAATGTGGATTATAGTGAATCTATACCAGTAGGCACCTAAATATATTTGATCATCGTAGTTTTCACGTGGAAACTAAAGCAATTTTAAGTTTAAAAAAAGGCTAAAGATAAGCACATGATGTATATTAAATAATAGGGTTAAAAACTTAGATTTAATTTTAAAAAATTGGTTAATATTTATTTACTAAATGATAAAATCATATTAGAGTTAGGGTAGGACTTCTCTTTCAAAAAGTCAAACCGATTTTCCGACAGCTTTAGGATTTATAGTTAAACACTAACTTCTTTTCCGAAAGGTAATCCTAAACCAAAAATGATTATCTTGTAAGTTGTAACTATAAAATCATAGTATAGTTAGGATAGGACTTCTCTTTCAAAAAATCATACTGATTTTCCGACATCGTTAAAAGTCTAATGGTTTGGTACTTCTTTTCCGAGAAGTAATCCTAAACCAAAAGTGATTATCTTTTAACTATAAATACACCCAAAAAAAACTACCGTTTCTTTACATATCTCTTCAGCAAGTCCAAGTCCATGGCGATCAACATGAATAACGCAGTGATGTTGCCGAGATCACCTGGAGACTCTCTTTCTGACCAATCCCTTTTCTCTTTAGACTTATGCTTCCAACATTTGGAACTAACACAATCCTCTGTGCGTCAGACTGCTCCACCTTCAAGAGCATGTCTGCTTATCCCTTTCAACGTAGCTACTCATCTCAACGCCTGCATACTCTACCTGGCTTCTCACCTTCCAACAATTTCTGGCCTCACGATTCTGGAGTTTGACGAACTGATACGTGATACGGCTTCTCAAGTTATCGGAGCTGCACGGACGGGGTTTCACGTCAGAGTCGACGCCAACTTAGTATTTTCTTCCTCACCACCATCTATGGAGGATACAATGATGTTGGAGGAGATGTTTGCCGAAGAACCAGAACCACGTGACCCAACAGGTGCTTCCAGTACTGCTTTGGAGAGGCTTAAGACGCAGAGGTTCTGTTTCGACTCGGAGGCGAGAACACAGGGTGAAACTTGTGCCGTTTGCTTGGAGGAGTTATCTGGTGGGGCATTCCTCACACGCATGCCGTGTTCTCATACTTTCCACGAATCATGCATCTTCGAGTGGCTGAAGAAAGCCAATAGTTGCCCTCTGTGTCGTTGCGAATTAGAAGACGATTGAGTCCAAATTCATTATTACTGTTATTAGTTTTAGTTGTACAATTTTTGTGACAAAAAATTCTTGAATTTCGTAATAAAAGTATATTTTTATACCAATTTTTTTTTTATTATTATTATTATTATTATTATTATTATTATTATTAAATTAGTTAATTTCTGATTTTATATGTTATTTAATTATCATCAAAATAAAAACATAACCCCATTTATATTAACAATTTTTGTAACACAAATTCTTGAATTTGGTAATAAAAGTAGTTTTTAATACCAATTTAATAATTATTATTATTATTATTTTATCATCATCGTCGTCCTCATTATTATTATTTATAAAAGTAATTAATTTCTGATTTTGTATATTATTTAATTATTATTAAAAAATATATAACTACATTAATATTAATAAATAAACATATTTTTGCTTTAGTCTCAAAATTATAAATTAAGATCAGACTTCTATTCGGGCCTTTTGTGTTGTTGTGATAGGTAGTTATTGAAATCCGTATTGGGCTAGGCTACGCTTGAGTTTAAACCAAATATTTATATTTAGACTCAGACCTAGGCAAATAGTTAAACATAAATAAGGTCTTTTTGACCCATTTTTTATCCTACTTGAACGGCCTATTTAAAGATTTAGGACCCGATTAGACTATTATTCTCATTTTCTTTTTAGTAATCTATGAACATACATGTTATCGAGAATTTGTTGGTGCAATACACAAAAATGATATATTACTGCCTTATATTTTTGAAAAAAAAATAGAGTCGATGGCAGCAGTATTGGACATTACCTGAAACAATGTACATTTCAGAGCATATTTCTATCAACAGACGTGAAGGACAAGGGGGAGAGAGTCTTCTCGTACATATTGGAGGATCTATTACCAACCACAAGTATGTAGAGAAACTTGTAAGTATCTACACTTTACATTTATGCTCTGTTTTTCACATTGGTGTGTTTCAATTTAATTTTATGTGCAAATTTTAGAATGAAAATATGTATGAAGAATTATAATGTTATAAATGTCTAGTGGCATGTATGGCTGCATTGTTAAGTTATTTTCTTTGTTCAACAAGAGCTAAATATCATAAAAATAGAAGAAATTCTACATAAATTTTTATAAATTGTAGTTCATTTATAACACTTTATTTTGATGCAGGAAAAGTCTATGCTCTTCAACTCTTTTTTCACACTCACACTAACAAGCATGACGATGTGACCTTCGTCAATACTTAATGTAGAGAACTAAATGTATATAAAAATTATGCTTTAATGTTAATTCTTAATAATTACAATTTATTAACATAAACATTGTTTTATTTTAAGACCAAATACAAGAAAGCATTCAATGACAGTCTCAGCAATCTAAAGATGTTGATGAGACTCAAATCTATCTTCATGTAGTGGATGGTAGGGACCATCGTGGAAGGATATTCAACTTAGGTTCATTTGTCAACACATCTTATTAGCAATCATCCACATATAGTACAACAACATCTAGTAGGCGGTCCACACCCAATGAAGTTCATGATCTTCGGAGCACAATATAAACATTAACAACTCAGTTGCAACAATTGATAGAGTACATAACTCAGCTCCGTAATAAGGTGGATGAATTGAAGGAGAGATGTAGCACCTCATCGCAGCAATCAAAGCATCTGTAGTCACCAAATGAATAACGTACTTGTAGTCATTTTATATGAATTATAAATACTTATTATGTACACAATAATTTTGATTATCAATTAAGATAATTTTTACTTTATATCATCAATCAAACTTTTGTTTAACAAATTAAATATTGAAACAAATAAAAATATAATCAACAAATAACTTTGTTTTAAATTATGTATCAACCGTAACATCATCAAATAAAATTTAATGCATGGAAATTTTTAAAAATAATTTTTAGAAAATTTACCGACGGAAAAACAAAGTTCTTCAATAAAATCTATTCGATTTATTGACGGATAACTAACAACCGTCGATAATGACAACATTAACTTAAAAAGGGAATAACCAATTCTATTAGTAAGTTTGTCGACGAATATATCTTATCCATCGGTAACTTTATCGATCGAAGATACCATAGAATAACTGTCAGTATATTCATCGACGATTAAATAAATTTTTTTTTGGTAAATTTGCGATGACCATTCTATAATTCATCGCAAATTATTACCTACAGTCATTTCTCCGACGCCTTTATCCGTCGGTAAATTTTGTCGCTAACTTAGCTTTAAAACGAAATGTGTAGATGTTCTTTCGGTAATTTCCGTCGCTAAATTTTATTTTCCTTGTAGTGAAAGAAGCAGGAATTAGTTAACTAGTTATAGTCTAACTTCCAATTTCAACTCCTGGTCTCATTTAGTTTGGCTTTTTTCCATTTGCTTACACATGAAGCAGGTATAGATCCCCGTTCATATTTAAAAACATCCTATATTACCTAACCAAAACATTAGCATCAGATGTTTGTTCAACCACTGACAGTACATGCAGTTTCCTTTGATCAGCTTATGACAACCTTGTATCATCTATCTATACAATATATCAATCTCAAGTTTTGACTTGAAATTACTAGTGGAACAATGATTGTGACATGTAAAAGGGATTGATTCATGAATGAAAGTTCAAGCTCCCTTTTGGAGATCTCTATATGATCATTGATTGTAACTCATCTATCTTTAACCTGTGATTCCTTGATCCACTATCACAAAAACACTTACAAATACTGCAACATTCGACTCGATTACTACCTAGTTGTCGGAAACATTCCTCAAAGAATGATTAGGAAACGAGGAACCACTTGTGCTTAATGTGTACTATACATGGTTTATAAGGTTAGGGAACAGTAAAACATGACTAAAATCAAGCTTCCATGAGGTCCCATGTCCTTGCAGGGATCCCTAGCAACTATTGATCTCACATTCATGCTTTTGGCGTTGTTCCTGTCAACCATGACTTGATCAATTTGGTTAAAAGGACCATTTGCTTTGTCCAACTCAACAATGTCAATCCCATAACTTGATCAATTTGGTTGAAAGGACCATTTGCTTGGTCTAACTGAACAATGTCAATCCCATTGTTAGAGCCAGAAAATATGTTATCCACAATGATGACGCCTTTGGCAACACCATTTATCGACTTGAATAAAATGTATGCATCACCAAGGAAAAAACTGTTAGATATGGTAAGCTGCACAGGGTCTTCTGCAACAATTCCCGTGTAGTCCATGTAACAATTTATGATCCTAGTCTGTGTCAAACTTGGCAGCTTCAAGTAAATCCCAGTACCACCAAACCCGGTGGCTTTGTTATAGCAGTGTACTCCAGAGAGTGTGTTGGCTTGACCTGACACCATTATTCCTACTGCTGCAGATAAAATGACTGTCTGTCATAGCATTGTCGTTGCCTATCAGGTTCATTCCAGTGCCTGAAAATTTCCTTTTACCTGGATTGCCTATGTAAGATTGGTAAGTATTTTGTGTATCTGCACAGTAATTTATTATCAATACGTTGAGTGTATTTATACAAAGTATCGAATGGATTTCATCCATCGATTTGAAATTGTTAAAATCAAATGGCTAAGGTTCTAACTAATTCTGATTGCTTTGGTTGCCAGTTAAATTTCAGCTGACATTCTTGTTATAAGGATTTGCTTGTGTGTTGTGTAGGTACATAGTGAACTTGTTGGAATTCTCTAAAAGCAGCATAATAGAGTTGGGCTTTGGGTTGCTTAATTTTCTTTTGGACTTGCTATTTGTTGGGCTCTTGGGTCAAGTTGTAAACGAGCCCAGAGATCTTATATTCATCATTCCCTCTGAAGAGACAATGGGGATGGACAGAGACATTGAGCTTGGACAATAACAAGGTTGATCGAACCGCCGCGAGGGGCTTGGTAAGTAAATCCACTATATCTTCTCTGTTTATGTAACAAACCTCCAATTATTCCTTCTCTATTCTATCTCGTATGAAATGCACATCAACCTCGATGTGTTTTGTTCGAGCATGAGGCAACTGATTTAGGGTTATAGACTGTGCTCCATTATTATCACACCAAAGAATTGGTGTGTGCTTGAGAGTGAACCCTAGTTCCTTTAACAATGAGTGCAACTATAGTACCTCTGTAAAGAACTGAGCTAGGGCTCTATATTTAACTTCGATGCTAGACCTAGCCACTATAGTTTGTTTCTTTGATATCCAGAACATTAGATTACCCTCTAGGAAGACACAACCTCTAGTTTTCGACTTCCTAGCATCTAGATTCCTAGCCCAATATGAGTCACTATAAGCCTGTATAGATAGAGGATTGTGCTAGGGCCAAAAGTGAAGAGCATAACCAATTGTTCCCTTTAGATACCGTAAAACTCTCTTGCAAGTAACCCAGTTGATTCGAGAGGCTTAGAGAGAAACTGACTGAGACTATTCACTGTATAGCTAATGTCTGGTCTTGTGTGGCATAGGTATTGAGGAGCACCTATAGTGCTGTAGTAGAGAGTGGGATTCGTAAAAGGAGTACTATCAATAGCTAAGAGATTGCTTCCAGTGGCTATTAAAGTGGAGCAAGGAGTGCAATCCATCATATTCTCCCTGGCCAAAACATCAATAGCTGAGAGATTGCTTCCAGTGGCTATTGGATCTACCCCCTCGTCCTCTGCTTCCACTACCACAATAGTGTCCTTTACCATTAGTAGGAGCACGATTAAATTTCTAAAAGTAAGTTGCCATGTTGTCGGTGGTAGTTAACAACGAGATTTAAGAATGAGCATGTTGTTGCTTAAGTCTTGTTTCGTGCATCATCAGAGTATAGAGAACATCTTGAAGAGATGATAGAGCCACAGAGCTCGTTAACATGACCACTACCGGGTCGTTGAGAGCACTTAGGATTAATTCTTACTCTGCAACAACATGCCCTGCAACCTTGAGAGAGTCACCTATGGACTTAACTTGTTGAACATAATTAGAAATAGTATAGGCTCCTTTTTTTATAGAAGAAAGCCTTTGTTTGAGTTATAAGACCTTGACAAGGAGGTCTGTGCATACAAGCGTACTAAAATTTGTCATAGCTCTTCAGAAGAGTTGGCATGATTCACCTGGCCAATTAGAGACTCGCCAATAGTAGTGAGAAACTAGTAAAACAATAGTTGATCCACTCGAGTCCATGACTTATGTGCAGGATTTGGGAAGAAAATAGGATCTGTAGAAGTGTCATGATTAGGAGAAAGAATCAAAGTTGGAGGACATTCATGATCTGATAAGATATATATCTCCAGATTTAGGGCACATATAGCAGCCAATATTTAAGGACGCCAGTTGAGATAGTTGGTTTGATCGAGTTTTAATCATAGGTTGAAATTAAGTGTCTTGGCAAGGGCTAAAAACTGAAGAGATGTAGAAGATAGAGGTGTGGTGGCGTTGGTATCTATTGTTGATAATGAAGCCATTACAATATTAGACGATTAGTCAATCTATATCTCTAATATCATGTAAGATTTATAAGTATTTTGCAAAGTAATTTATTATCAATACGTTGAGTGTATTTATGCAGAGTATTGAATGGATTTCATCCATCGATTTGAAATTGTTAAAAATGTAACACCCCACTCCCGTAAGACCCGGACCCGACATCGATGGTGATATCCGAATCCGCGCCCTACTAGGATGAGATGATACATCACTCAGTCAAAACACAGTACAAAAAATTTGTTTTGAAACAATCATACACTTACATATATGAATGTTGCAGAAAACAGTTTACATAACCAATATGATAGATACAATGACCACGAGGGTCCTCATATATAATACACAATAACTTAATAGCATGGTCTTCACTCTAATGCAGACGCAACTGATCCCGTCCTTTTCTGTCACTCTACGATCGTCATACACCCGATACCTAATGGGTAATCTTCTGAGTCCTGAAAAACAATTGCAAATTTTGAATGAGTTTTTGCAAACTCAATGAGTGACCATCATCGATGGTCCGCTCACACAAGTACAGAATCAAATAATAACTTATGTTCTCATTCTTTCTCTTTGATCTCATTTACAATTCCCATAGATCTATCTCTATCTTGTAATACATTTTCTCAAAAATTCCCCATTTACACATTTACATAAATCTATATTCATAAATTCCATTTTTCGATACATGAGTATTTCACTCGCTTATTATTCACTTAACATTTGACTGTGACCTAGTGCCTTAACTGTCCCATTGAAGGGCTCATTAAAATATGTCCCTTATCCAGTGCTGGATACAGGGCTCACCAAACGTTGAGCCTAAGGCTCTAAATCACTCATGAGCTTGAAGCTCATGTACGCACGTTGAGCTAACAGCTCTGATCGGCGGTGACTCTAGTCGACAGCCATAATATCTCACACAACACTATACATATAACGATATGTCATACCTTTTTACAATTTATTGTATCTCATGATCGTTATTATATAAGTATATGACATTTTGCCTGTCATTCAATCAGTATATCAAATCAGAAGTAGTATACATCAATCATTGAGCCTTAGGCTCTAGAACTGTCCCTTTAAAGGTTCGTTTAATCGTTGAGCTTATAGCTCTAAAACTGCCCCATTTAGGGCTCATAAATCGTTGAGCTTGTAGCTCTGAAACTGTCCCATTTAGGGCTCATTAATCGGTGAGTGTGTCTTAGGGGTAGGAGAGCCCTCTGGGTATGCACTACTTCTCACGCGTCTTAGGGATAGGAGAGTCCCCTGGGTATGCACTATTCCCTTTCGAAACTGTCCCATCAAGGGCTCATTAATCGGTGAGCATGTCTTAGGGGTAGGAGAGCCCTTTGGGTATGCACTACTTCTCACGTGTCTTAGGAATAGGAGAGCCCTCTGGGTATGCACTATTCCCTTTCGAGCTCGAGGCTCTTTTTCAATAGTCGAGCTTGTAGCTCTGATCAGTATATCACAGTCATTTATAAACTATTCCAGATTTTCAAATCGCAAACACAATTACACTTTCACATTCTTATAACATTTCTGTATACTATCACTTTAGTACTCCGAACTTTTTATCCGGAGTTCGCGTTCAATTATTATCTCATCATTTTACTTCAAAGAATTTAAATCACAGAATTATAAAATTTAATACTTTGAGAATCGTCTAGGTCACTCACCTCGCTTCCGCGCTAACGCCTGAAAGTCTCAGCAATGACAGTGGACTGGCTTTCCAAAAGCCTCTATCACAAAGCAGACACTCTATTTTACACATTACCCAAATCAGAAAAAAAAAATACTCAAGTAGCAATTTACTAAAATAAACGCATTATACACTTTAGTGACATTCCCGGCACTATTCCCAAATTTTCCCGTCACTGCCTTCCCTCAATATCAAAACTCAAAAGACACTAAAATCATTCAATTCGTTTCAGAAATTCGAAAATTATTCTCCAACATGTACGGACTATCATTATGTCGGAACCATATTTTACACTCAACTTCGATCCAAAAATTAAAACCTTTAAAGATTGATTTAACACTTCCCTTCTTCATAAGACGTGGAGACCCTAGTCTCTAGTTCTTAACAAATCAGAAACCAACTCTTTTGACAATCTATACAGAAAGTTATGGATTAAAAACCAAAGCATATGCATTTAGGAAAAAGAGGTCCTTGCCGCGATGAAGGTTTAAGCTCGTCGCGGCGTGCTCCCCTTTTCGCGTCCCGGCGTGTGTTTTTGCGCACACCGCGACGTGCGGCCTGCGTGCGTCGTGACGTGCGGCCGCATGCATTGCGACATACGCAAATTCGCGTGCCGCTACGTGCGGGTCTGCTTCCGTCTCCCGACCCATTCTTTAGCTATAATCCCACACAACAAGAGTCAATCCATTAATTAAGAAGAAGGAGGCTTAAACTTACTTGATTTAGCTTCAAAAGTCCTCAAAATCTTCATGATTTCATCAAACACCCAATCTCTTCTTCTCTCCCCCTTCCCCCACGGCAATCATCATCCTTTTTCAAACAAAAACCCTAATTCCTTCTATTTATACTCTTACCAATTGTGAGAAATCCATGCTACCCCTTCCTATAAGCCCTTTTGACTTTTACTCTTAAGTACATTGCCCTCATCCAAATTATAACTTTACTATTTAAAATTCAAAAATTCCGACCCTTAGGGACTGAATTGAAATTCAATTCTTTCCGAATCACTCTTTTTTTTTACCTATCCATTTCCAATTCAATCAATTCATTTATTTAGACCTTCGTAAATCTTTTCAACAATTGTTACAAAATTTCTAAATCCTGGTTTTAATTGGAATGTCCAAATGGCAGTTATTTTTAGTACCGAAAATCTCATTGGTACCCACATTGTAATAATCTGAAGAATTCACATAAATCACACCAATTCATATTTTTCACAAAAACATCAAAACTGGGACTTATCACAAGTGCATGTACAATTTTGTGTACAAAAACACGACCCAATCTCAATCTACTATTTGATGATTCCTATCGGTGACAGGATGTTACAAAAAATCTATTGACTAAGGTTCTAACAAATTCTGACAGCTTTGGTTATCAGTTGACATTCTTGTTATAAGGATTTACTTATGTGTTGTGTAGGCACGTGGTGAGCTTGCTGGATTATAGAAGCAGCAAAGCAGAGTTGGGCTTTTGGTTGCTTAATTTTCATTTGGGCTTGTTATATGTTGGGCTCGGGTCAAGTTGTGAACCAACCCCAGAGATCTTATCTCCATCTCCATCAGCCTCCAGCAGTAATGTGTTGACCGAGGAAAGAGTTTCTGATGTAAGTTTTATGGCCTCGTTAGACTGAAATGTCATCTGCATCTGTGTTAAGTGAGCAATTTAGCAATTGTCAACGCTAGTCCTAAGTGAATCTATAACCGAAATGCCACCACCCCTGTAGTTGCAGTATAGCATAAGGTCCTTCAGGGTTATGTTCTCGTAGTTGTAGGAGGTTGATGTCGACAGAGGTGATAATCAATAAGGTATCCTTCTGATGGGAAATTATATAAAGCTCTGAATGTCTGTCCAGTTATCTGTTTAATGGAAACGGTACATTATCATAAACATAATACATAAAAGGTTGGTATCAGATCCTAAAGATTCAAGCTTTGCCTATTCCAAGTAAATCCCTTATCTTTTAGAAGCTGCTACTAGACTCCATGGTTGATTTTAATAATCAACAAACACTGACAAATATAAAAACTTGACAAATATGCATTCTTTAGAAATTACAAAATATAGGTGGACATATACCTTCAAATTACCGACTCCGGCCACCGATAACCGGAAGTTTTGGTGATAAGGTAATTACCAACTTCAAGATATATAGTAGCACCTCCAAGATTGGTGATTCCTTGAAGCAAGACCCCTTCGTTAGGACCATTAACAGCATTATCTATTGCTTTAACAAGTGCTTCTGTGCTTTCCAATTTCCTAGATGGAGGCTGTACGCACTTTCCACGAGACAGAGGTATCTGAAGCAACACCAACACCAAGCCATGATTTTGATGTCATCACTCTAGTTTCTATGCTCTTCTCTTTGGTGGGTAGGAGTGAAACTTGATAAAGAAAACAAAGAGCCAGAAGTTACCTCTGATGTCAGAGACGAAGACAGAGATGGATATGGAGTCGAAGAAGCTTGCATTTTTTTTATTAAACCTGAGCTTTCTACACCCACACGTGTACTCAGGACCAAACTATCCAATCCAAAAAGACTAATTCTATGATAATTAGTTAGTTATCAAATATTATAATTCTAAAACCTTGTACCTTATCTATATCATTACTGATATTAGCCTTGATTTCATCCAAATAGTTATCCAATATGGATTATGGTGAATTATACTTGATCATCATAGTTTCCACGTGGAAACTAAAGGAAATTTAAGTTTAAAAGAAGGCTAAAGATAAGACCATGATGTATATTAAATAATAGCGTTAAAAACTTAAGACTTAATTTTAAAAAATTCTTTAATATTTATTTAATAAATGATAAAATCATATTATAGTTAGGATAGGATTTCTCTTTCTAAAAGTTATACTTATTTTCTGACAGCTTTAGGATTTATAGTTAAAGACTAACTTCTTTTCCGAAAGGTAATCCTAAACTAAAAATGATTATCTTTCAACTATAAATACACCAAAAAAAAAACTACCGTTGCTTTACATATCTCTGCTGTAAGTCCATGGCGATCAACATGAATAATGCAGTGATGTTGCCGGGATCACATGGAGGCTTTCTTTCTGGCCAACTCCTTTTCTCTTTAGACTTATGCTTTCAACATTTGGTACGAACACAATCCTCTGTGCGTCCGATTGCTCCACCTTCAAGAGCATGTCTGCTTATCCCTTTCAACGTAGCTACTCATCTCAACTCTTGCATGTACTACCTGGCTTATCACCTTCCAACAATTTCTGGCCTCACGATTCTGGAGTTTGGGGAACTGATACGCGATACGGCTTCTCAAGTTACCAGAGCTGCACGGACAGGGTTTCACGTCAGAGTCGACGCCAACCTAGTATTCTCTTCCTCACCACCATCTACGGAGGATACAATGATATTGGAGGAGATGTTTGCCGGAGAACCAGAACCACGTGATCGAACAGGTGCTTCCAGTACTGCTTTGGAGAGGCTTAAGAAGCAGAGGTTCTGTTTCGACTCGGACGCGGGAACAAATGATGAAACCTGTGTCATTTGCTTGGAGGAGTTATTTGGTGAGGCATTCCTCACACGCATGCCGTGTTCTCATACTTTCCACGAATCATGCATCTTCGAGTGGCTGAAGAACGCCAATAGTTGTCCTCTGTGTCGTTGCGAATTAGAAGACGATTGAGTCCAAATTCATTATTACTGTTATTAGTTTTAGTTGTACATTTTTTGTAACAAAAATTCTTGAATTTGGTAATAAAAGTAGATTTTAATACCAATTATTATTATTATTATTATTATTATTATTATTAATTTATTAATTAATTAATTTCTGATTTTATTTATTATTTAATTATCATTAAAATAAAAATATAACTACATTTATATTTGTGTTGATGTGATTAGGTAGATATTGAGTCCAAATTCATTATTACTGTAATTAGCTTTAGTTGTACAATTTTTGTAACGTAGATTCTTGAATTTGGTAATAAAAGAAGTTTTTAATACCAGTTTAATTATAATTATTATTATTATTTTATAGAATTAATTAATTTCTAATGTTTATATATTGTTTAATTATCATTAAAATAATAATATAACCACAATAATATTAATAATTACACATTTTTTGCTTTGGTCGGAAAATTATAAACTAAGATCAAAAATCCTTTTTGCGTTCAATTCGGGCTTATTATGTTATTGTGATTAGGTGATTATTGAAAGCTCTGTGCCCATGGTTAGTGTCTACGAAAGTGAGGACAGTAGACAAAGACGCTAAAGTCTTATCCTTAATTATGTTTGATTGCTGTAATCAAAATTGTCCAATCTTAAAAAGACATGGACATAAAATTAATATCCATTGATCATCTCATCTGTGCTACAGCTCAAATCTGTCCAACGGACATTACGAAAAAATGACGGACGTAGCCTCGTTACTTACCTCTGAAACGTCTACGCAGGGTTACGAAGCTCTTCTCCTTGCAGCTTCCTTCCAGCTCCCGCGGTTCGTTCGGCTTCGTCTCCACTGCCAAACGCACGGTATCTCTCTCTCTCTTTCCCTTTCTGTCTTCCAAATGCTTAAACTTTTTCTTTCAACTATTCAATTTCATCCTCCTCAATTTCCTTCAACACTTCTCCTATTATCATCTCCTACATCTCGCATACCTTTTGTTTAGTTAAGAGTCTACTACTCCCGATAGCAATCTCTCCAAAAGACGCCGATGACGATTTCTACAGCGGCGTTGATGATGCTTTCGACAGTGATGACGCTGATGTTGCCGATTATGAGTTCATGGATCACGATTCCGATGATTCCCTCGACCTCATCTCCCATCGTCATCAGGTTTCTCCTTCTATTTCTCTCTTTCTGTTATTTTACCTATATATTTAAAAGTTTACTTTTTTCGTCGGAGATTGAGGAATTTTGCTTGTTTCTCTTAATGGGTTTTCATTTGTCATCAAGATTTTGCTAATTTTTATGGAATTTAGTTATTCCTTAAACGATTAAAGATAAAAGAATCCATCAAGACTTTGATACTTGCCGTTACAACCTTCACTTTTTTTTAAAAATGTAGTCACCGGCATGATCCTTTTCTTGCTTTAATCACTGGGTAGTTCCACTTACGAATCAATTTATGGTTTGGGTTTGCTATAGGCTATATCAACACAGCTGTTAACGATGGACCGGGTTGTTTGATGTTGCGCTGTCCTGGTCCATCTTGTGTTGCTGCTGTTGGCCAAGATATGATTGATGCATTAGCTTCTTTGGAAGACAAGGAAAAATATCATCGTTATTTTGTCAGATCTTATATTGAAGACAATAGAAAGGTAAATCTGAGTTTTCAAAATCATTTGTTTGTGAAGTAATTTTCTGCAGCATGGCATTCTGAATTCTCACATAAATGGAGTAACATTTTTGGCAGATGATTATGTTAGGTTGCAATTTCAGTATCATGATACTTCATATGAATACTGGCGTACAAAATCTTAATAAGATTTTTTTGTAGACAAAATGGTGCCCTGCTCCAGGCTGTGATTATGCTGTGGATTTTGTTGTTGGTAGTGGAAGCTGTGATGTCATTTGCCGCTGTTCATATAGCTTTTGCTGGAATGTGAGTACCTTAAGATTCATGTTTTGCTTTCACCTTTTTTCATATCTGTTGCGGGCGTAAATCTCCAATAAATTATCTTGATGAGTGATATTCGCCTACTTTGTCTTTACTTGGCGCACTATTCCTGTGAATTTGATCTTTGCAGTGTACAGAGGAAGCCCATCGTCCTGTTGATTGTGCAACTGTAGCAA
>JANTNU010000003.1:33021728-33049497 GCA_024752395.1 Erythroxylum havanense
CGTCATAAAATAATGACTCTCAAAATAAATTTTCAACTCAAAACTAATCCTCCATCAATTTCTAAAAATATTTGAAGTATACAAAAATTACTAAAATTATCATAATACTGTCCAAATCAATCCGAAGTTTCATTAAACCAATATACCCGGAAAATGCCATGAATGCATGCCATAATACTTATGCACAATTAAGCAAATATTTAATAAGCAAATAACAAACATAATTCGTACTAACTTCCTTTAATATTCTAACCCCTAATTTGGGGCGCTACATGCTTGTTTCCATTTTATTAAGTTTTATATTCAGAAGATCATTTTGTTTTTAAAATCCAAATTTTCTTACTGATTGATTTTATTGTTTTTTTTGGTTGATTTAGTTGAGCACTTGTAATTAGATTTAATCCATATAGCACTTGAAATTGCTATATAGATATGGTAATTAATATTAACTACATTATTCATATATATTATAATTTTTTTGTTAGTATGTATAAATAATTTAGTTTATATGAGCCATAATAACTATAAAAATCACTATAATGATAATCTAAAAAAATCTGTTTAATCGTTCATCTTAACATATCAATATAAAATGGTTAGATGTATCATCTCCTTAATAATTGGTATTGATATATCAATTTCTTGTTATAGTTCATCTGCATGCCAAGAATCGCTTCATATAAATAAGTCTCATTTTGCAAGGAGGTTTTAGTAGTAGTTATATCATAGGAAAATTCGATATTTAGTTCTCCAAACAAAGGAGACCAAAAGAGTAATTATTGTTTATTCTTATTTTCAAGACTCTAAAACTATGTACCAATCAAGATAACAATTATCCTACTATGTGCAGGGATGCTACCATCCTAGTCTTTTTTGGTTTTCTTCTATGCTTCCTTCTCTGCTTTAATGAATAATGATTATCAATTTTAATCATAACAAAATTACTCAATATAATTATATAAGCATCTAATAATTGTTATTTATACAAGTTTAATGAACTTTTCTTCCATAATTTATTATTGAAAATAATTTCACTATGACCATAGTCTGTATTGATACTTAATATTAAATAATTATTTAATAAATGATAAAATCTTAGTATGGTTAGGAAAAAGACTAATTCTAAGATAAGTAGTTACTTATCAAATATTATAATTCTAAAACCATTTACCTTATCTATATCATTAGTGATATTAGCCTTGATTTCCTCTAAATAGTTATCCAATGTGGATTCTTGTGTATCCATACTACCTAAAATCATGTTTTAGGTACTCCTTTTCACTACGACCATAGTTTCTATTGATACTTAATATTGAATAATTATTTAATAAATGATAAAATCATGTTATAGTTAGGATAGGACTTCTCTTTTAAAAAGTCATACTGATTTCCTGACAACTTTAGGATTTATAGTTAAAGACTAACTTCTTTTCCTAAAGGTAATACTAAACCAAAAATGATTATCTTGTAACTATAAATACACCCCAAAAAACTACCTTTTCTTTACATATCTTTTGAGCAAGTCCATGGCGATCAACATGAATAACGCAGTGATGTTGCCGAGATCACATGGAGGCTTTCTTTCTGACGAACCCCTTTTCTCTTTAGACTTATCCTTCCAACATTTGTTTCTAATACAATCCTCTGAGCATCCGATTGGTCCTCCTTTAAGAGCATGTCTGCTTATCCCTTTCGACTTAGCTACTGATCTCGACGCCTGCATGCTCTATCTGTCTTATCAACTTCCAGAAATTTTCGGCCTCACGCCTCTGCAACAAGAGGAACTGATACGTTATACAGCTTCTCAAGTTACCAGAGCTGCACGGACGGAGTTTCACGTCAGAGTCCAGGCCAACTCAGTATTCTCTTACTCAACACCGTCTACGGTTAATGCTCGTACCGTGACAACGGATGATACGATGATATTGGAGGAGATGTTTGCCGGAGAACCACGTGTCCGAACAGGTGCTTCCAGTACTGCTTTGGAGAGGCTTAAGACGCAGAGGTTCCGTTTCGACTCGGACGCGGGAACGGAGAGTGAAACTTGTGTCGTTTGCTTGGAGGAGTTATGTGGTGGGGCACTCCTCACACGCATGCCGTGTTCTCATACTTTCCACGAATCATGCATCTTCGAGTGGCTGAAGAACGCCAATAGTTGCCCTCTGTGTCGTCGCGAATTAGAAGACCATTGAGTCCAAATTCATTATGACTGTAATTAGTTTTAGTTGTACAATTTTTGTAACCCAAATTCTTGAATTTGTTAATAAAAAGAAGTTTTTAATACCAAATTAATTATAATTATTTTTATGAAATTAATTAATTTTTAATTTTATATATTTTTAATTATTATTAAAATAACAATATAACCACATTAATATTAATAATTACACATATTTTTACTTTAGTCTTCAAAATATAACCTAAGATCAGGAATATCAAGAGTCCATTTTGCTTTCTATTCAGGCTCATTATGTTGTTGTGATTACGTGGATTTGAAAGCCCATTTGGGCTGGGCTGTACTTGATTTTGAGCCCAAATATTTATACTTAGACTCAAACATAAGCAAATACTTAAATATAAAATAGTTAAATATCCATAGGTTTACCAACTCTAATCAACTAACACGTCATTCAAAAAAGCAGGAATTAGTTATAGTCCAACTTCCAATTTCAACTCCTGGTCCCATTTAGTTTAGCCGTTTTCCATTTGCTTACACTTGAAGCAGACATAGTTCCTCGTTCATATTTAAAAAACATCCTAAATCACCTAACCAAAACATCAGCAGCAGATGTTTGTTCAACCACTAACAGTACACGCAGTTTCCTTTGATCAGCTTATGACAACCTTGCATCAATCTATCAATACAATATATCAATCTCAAGTTTTGACTTGAAATTACAAGTGGAACAATGAATGATTGTGACATGTAAGAGGGGTTTGATTCATGAATGAAGGGTTAGCTCCCTTTTGGAGATCTCTATATGATCAATGATTGTAACTCATCTATGGAGATCTCTATATGATCAATGATTGTAACTCATCTATCTTCAACCTGTGATTCCTTGATCCACTGTCACAAAAACACTTGCAGATACTGCAACATTTGACTCGATTAATACCTGGTTGTTGGAAACATTCCTCAAGGCGTGATTAGGAAACGAGGAACCACTTGTGCTTAATGTGTACTGTACATGGTTTATAAGGTTAGGGAACAGTAAAACATGGCTAAAATCAAGCTTCCACGAGGTCCCATTTCCCTGCAGGGACCCCTTGGCAACTGTGGATCTCACATTCATGCCTTTGGCGCTGTTCCTGTCAACCATGACTTGATCAATTTGGTTGAAAGGACCATTTGCTTGGTCCAACTGAACAATGTCAATCCCATTGTTAGAGCCAGAAAATATGTTATCCACAATGATGACGCCTTTGGCAACACCATTTATCGACTTGAATAAAATGTATGCATCACCAAGGAAAAAACTGTTAGATATGGTAAGCTGCACAGGGTCTTCTGCAACAATTCCCGTGTAGTCCATGTAACAATTTATGATCCTAGTCTGTGTCAAACTTGGCAGCTTCAAGTAAATCCCAGTACCACCAAATCCGGTGGCTTTGTTATAGCAGTGCACTCCAGAGAGTGTGTTGGCTTGACCTGACACCATTATTCCTACTGCTGCAGAGAAAATGACCACGTCTGTCACAGCATTGTCGTTGCCTATCAGGTTAATTCCGGTGCCTGAAAATTTCCTTTCGCCTGGATCGCCTCCAGCAGTAATTTGTTGACCGATGAAAGAGTTCCTGATGTAAGTTTCATGGCCTCGTTGGACTAAAATGCCGTCTGTGTTAAAGTGAGCAATGTAGCAATTGTCAATGCTAGTCCTAAGTGAATTTACAACTGAAATGCCACCACCCCTGTAGTTGCAATCTAGCATGAGGTCCTTCAGGGTTATGTACTCGTAGTTGTAGGAGGTTGATGTCGATGGAGGTGATAAATCAATAAGGTATCCATCTGATGGGAAATTATCTGAAGCTCTCAATGTCCCTCCAATTATCTGTTTGATGGAAACTGTAAATTATCAGAAACAGGATATATGAAAGGTTGGTATCAGATCCTAAAGATTCAAGCTTTACTTATTCTAAATAAATCCCAAATTTTCCAAGTCCATGGTTGAGTTAGACCAACCGTCTTGAAAAAAAGCCCTTTTCTTTAGAAGTTACTAATAGACTCCATGGTTGATTTGAATAATCAACAAACACTGCCAAATCTAACAGTTGAAAAATATGCATTGTTTAAGAAGTTACAGAATACATGTGGGCATACCTTCAAATTACCTACTCCGGCCACCGGTAGCCGGAGAGGTTTTGTGATAAGGTAATTGCCACCTTCAAGATGTATAGTTGCACCTCCAAGATTGGTGATTCCTTGAAGCAAGACCCCTTGGTTAGGACCATTAACAGCATCTGCTATTGCTTTAACAAGTGCTTCTGTGCTGTCCAATTTCCCAGATGGATCTGCCCCATAAGATGTCACGTTGTACACACTTCCACGAGACAGAGGCATCTGAAGCATCACCAACACCAAGCCATGATTTTGATATCATCGCTCGAGTTTTCTGCTTTTCTCTTTGATGGGTATTAACGAAACTTGATAAATAAAAGAAAGAGCCAGAAGTTACCTCTGACGTCGGAGACGGAGATGGGGATGGTGGAGTTGAAGAAGCTAGTCCACGGCGAGTTAAAGAGGACCTGAAAGCTTGCATTTTTCTCATCTGGTCATGATAGTTACCACTAGAATATCGACCGAAACCCGAGCTTTCAACATCCACATGTGTACTCAGGGCCAAACTGCTCAATCCCATCAACATGAAAAAGACTACTGCTTTTCTCTGCATTTTGGTCTCTGTTTCTTTCTCTGCAACACGTATGATCAATATGGTGTATCAATGTCTACGTACATATATATTGAAAGAAACAGTGAAAAAGAAAGATTAGGACATGACAACAGAAAGGGCCTGAGGAAATTTAGGAAAGATGTCTGAAAACATATAGGATCACACATGTAGCACTTTTCCCTTTGTTTTCTTAAAGAGTGTGTTATTTAATGCACGAGTAAAGTATTGCTTGCCCAAGACACATAAAACAAATCTTCTTCTCTGACACAAAACTGTAAGGAAGCATATTACAAAGTTCTTACTTTAAGAAGCGTTTTAAGTTTTGACATTGTGTAAAGGTTAGGCAGGCGGTTGGTGCTTTCGTTGATTCAATACATTGTTTCTTCTAAATAAAGATTTCTTTGATGCCTTCTCTTTATGGCCGGCTAAGAAGCTAAAGAGAAACAAGAAAAGAAAAGATGATATTTGAAAACTCAAAGTGATTCCATCGGTTTAACGATAACAAATATTGAATTAATCACCTTTTTAGTTTAATTTTTAATTTGTTATTTATAAATTAATCAATTTTTATAAATCATAATTAATTAATTAATTTTTATTTAATAGTCATCTTTTTCAATTAAACTATATATGTATTTTTCATTGAGTATGGATAATCTTTTTAACTATTTTTAAAATTATTCAATTTTATTCCATTTTTATTTAACTTTATGACATTCTAATATCAGTTGAAACTTATTAATTTAACTTTTGGTTCAGTTTTAAAGACATCGATACTTTTAGTTCTTATTCTCATTATTATTAAAAGATTAGCTAATCTATGACCAACTTAATTTGAAGCTCTAAAGTCTTAAAACTTCAAATAATTCGGTATCAAAACACTTTTTAGGAACATACATATATATAGAGAGCAACCGAGAGGTCAGATTTATAGACCAATTCTGGACGTCCCTTTTTAATATGATAAATTGCGATTTGAAGTTTTTAACAACAAATTACTCACAAACAAATGCTCAAACAGAAATAATCAACGGTTTGTTAAAAGAGTACCTACTATATCATGTAAATATAAGTCAACATAACTAATTGAATTTACTTGATGTTGCATAATTTTGTTATAACTTGTATAAATCTTCGGTTAAAAAAAAAAACCTTTTAAGATTGAGCAGGGAGAACATCCTCTTACACGATTAGATGTTGCTTAACAAAAACAGGTGACAAAACTTACCTTCAACTTAAGTTAAAAATTAAACGACAAAATATATGCTTCACGGATCAATAGTTAATAGTTAAATCCATATTCCCTAACCAAACTGCACCGTCCCAGACAATCAATCAACTCAAAGTCGTACGATAATTGGCTGGGGCAGATCTTTTGTCATTACTACCCTTCAACCAAATCCACTAACGTTACGGTTAGAATTAGGTGCTTGCAGATACCCAAACCTGCAACCTCAACACGTGTAATGATCTTACTTCTTGCATTCAATGCTATGTAGCCTTTTATGGAGTCCAGATCTACTGTCCAATTTTATGGTATCTTATTATGTTCAGTTAATTTCAGTCATTTATTTATGTGAATCTCGTATAAATTCTGCATAAATAAATGTAGGTTCTGCATAAATAAATGGCTGAAATTTATTGGACATAATAAAATATCATAAAATTAAACAGAAGATTTTATCCCATTTTATGATTTGTCCCATCCGATATTACGTGCAGTATTGTTCATATAATGAAACGCTGAGATAAGGAACTGATTGATTAGATTGGTGTGTAAGGTTTTCTTTGAGCTTTATGCTTCACCTTAAAGAAATGAAAAGCCTTTTGTTTGCTTCTACTTCACACCTGGCTATAAGGCCCATGTCCAGTCAGTGCTGTGGAGGGTCGCGTCATTTTAAGCGGCTGTTTGAATAATATAAAATTGTTAACAGAGTTTTTTTAAAAGAATTTTTCAAAAAAATTAATTGACTAGTTGGTTATTAATTAAAAATATTTTTTTAAAAAAATTTATACAGTAAATTATTTAGCAATATAAAAAAATATTTTTATTAATTATAATTATATTATATTGTATAATAAAAATTATTTATGCATATAAATAGTATTTAAAGTATATTAAACAATATACAAAGTATAATATATTAATTATTATATAATTTAAAGAAACATAAATAAAAATATATCTAACCAAATATTTTATATGGATTATAACATAAGTAAAATTAATATAAAAATAAATATTAAAACATATTAAAAAAACCTAATAATAGTAAATAAATCTTAAAATAAACGTAAATATGAGTTTGTAGATATTGTGAAAATTATGTGTAAAACATAAAAGTAAAAGAAACTAAAAAATAGGCTCATTAATTGATATGAAAAATCTACTCAAAAAAGTACTTTTTTTAGAAACTTTAAATTTAAACTTCTTAAAAAGCTGTATTTTAACTGTCAAAAAATTTATATCTATTAAAAAAGTACTATTCTATTTTACAGCCAAATAGTTATTTAAAAAAACTTTTACGGTAAGAAAAAATATTTATTCACCCTCCAAAAATTGAACCAAAGAGGTACTAACATTAATAAAATTTAAGGCCACATTAATAAAATTTAAGGATGGTAAATTCTTAATTTTTAATTTATTATTAAAATTTGAAAGTTTAATTTTTTGAAAATTTGTATAAATTAATTTAAAATGTTATTTTATTAATGTAACTAATAAATATATATATTCACGTGATATTTAATTAATATATAGGTTAATAAACACAAAATTTATTTGATTTATATAAAATTTTAAAAATTAATTATTAAATTGAATATTTTTAAAAACTGTTACTCTTAAATTTTAATATATTTATTATAAATATATTATAATAATTGATAAAATCATAAGATTAAATATTCAAATTACAAAAACATGCTTTTTATAAAAAAATTATATATATTGTAATCTTCATAAAAAGTAAAGGCTAGGTCGGCCTATATTATTGTGTTATGAGTTTAATGGCTTTCCTCTTAGGCCAGCTAAGTCAGGATGGCCGAGTGGTCTAAGGCGCCAGACTCAAGTTCTGGTCCTCTAACGAGGGCGTGGGTTCAAATCCCACTTCTGACAGTTTTTATCCTTTCAGGACGATAAAGGCACATTTCCAATGCTTTGATTCATTTTCATCTTTTCCTCAGAAAAGGCACGCTTTGCTTTGAAACATATGTAAAGCTATTCCTTTACTTTACTAATCCTTAAACTTTTAGCAGAAAGAAGATGCCGAAACAACACAAATTTTGATTAATGAAATGTGAAGAAGAATACAAAAGATGGTGTTTTATTTATTGAGGACGAAAACTACAAATGGGAATGTCGTGACTATTACTTTTAGGTAACTCAAAAAAGCACAAAGGCATAAAGTCTCAAAAAGTGCCAAAGGCATGACCATCCACATTAAACAGGCTCTTCTTGCCATGTCTCAAATCCATTGATGGCTTAGTTGGATTGGATCTTTTCCTGGACTTGCTCTTCAGCTTTCATGTATCAACAAAACAAGCAACTTTCTTCCACAAATCTTGGTACCAAGCCCTTCTTATAATTCAAAGATGGTTATAAAAGCTTGCTCTCACTAGAATTTTCAATTCGTATAAGGGAGCAGTTCTATGGTATTTGCTGTCAAACTTGCAGAGTTTATCTTGGACCAGGAGCTTTTACTGTACTGTGAATATAGGTTGAGAATTTAACGGAAGGAGACTCCAGTAGGAACCTTGACTGTCAATACAACAACTGTGCCATTTTATTCTGTAAGAACCAACTGGGAAATGAGAAACATCTAGCAGGCAACTAGCAAATCCTTGCCCCTTGTCATATAGCTCAAAGCATACGAATACCTCAACCCGGTTATTAGTATCTGCATCTTTGTCCCGATCAGGTTTGCAGTTCTTGACTACATAGTTGAACAGTTTGTCATTCATGTGAATCATGTTTTCAGTTTCCCAAGTTCGATAATCCGGCTGCATTGGCCCTGTAGTTTCTCCAGTTGTTCTGGACTCTTTAAGGGACATGTCAGAATAAAGTAAACAATACAACTTGGACACTCGACTGAGGCAATCTGGCGTTAGATTCCTTAATTGAAGACAAAGATTTAGTGATAGGTGGAAGCCTGGAGAGACAGACAGCTGATTTGGGATTCTACTTTCTTCACTGAAGGCAAAGAGCTCTGAACCAGTGCATGGCCTGAATTTTAAAGGAAATAAATATTGTATAGTCAGTAAAAGTTTCATTTCAGCACCAAGTGGACTTTGAAGGGAATGAAACAAGTTTTAGACAAGAAAAAAGATTGAAAATAGAAGAAGCTAGTGATCAACAAATCTGAAACTGTTAAAGAGTAAGAAAATAGGCATGAGAACCCCATCAGCAGATAAGCTATGATCAACTAAATCCCATATCCTTGGCAAGCCTAGGCAATTGAGATGTGGGGATCTCAATCAGTCAATCTTGACAATATAGCTACCAAATGTCAGGATACTGATATTCTAGATGAATTACTATTTCGGTTATAAATTGACCCAAAAGCATTATTGAAGATAAGAATATCAAATTACTATACAATGCAATACCATCTAGACCTGATCTTCATTGTTGGAAAGCTGAGAAGCATACCTCACTTTGAAGAAAAACCTTGGGAACCTGAAAGGGATTCGCATCCACTTTGTGATAACATTCAAGAGAAGCTGCAAATGATCCTTGGAAACTTGGGGCAAATTCTCCCAATATTGCAGTAATTTCCCTTCATTTTGCAAGTGAACAATGCCAGAAATAGCATAGTTAAAAATTTGAAGAATCTCTCTCACTGCACCAGTATTCCATATGTGACTTCTGGGCTGCAAAGAGGCACAGCTTTTTGGCAGTCCACTGAGCTCTAGGAGCAGGCTTAGGTTTGAACAGGCTTCTTGGTCTATAAGCCAAAACCGTGCAATCAAACTTTGTATAAACATTTCCTTCAGGTAATTATTGGACGTTTCAAGACCCAGAGTTGCCAAATTGTCATTGCCAGACAGGTTTTTGGTGAGAAGAGCAATGCCGGTTGTGAAAGCCAATATTGAACAACCAAATGCCAGTTCTGATATGATTTTTGAGCTTCTTCTGTCCATATCAATGAAAGAGACAGCAATTAAATCAAGTTCTTGTGTTATACTCATCAACTGAAGAGATATCTGAGTAACTTGTTGCAGATTATAGTTGGCTGTAACACTTGTCTCCACGTGTTCATAGTCGCCAGCACTCTCCTGGTTAAGTTGAGAAGAGTCCAGAAGCTTGGAAAGGTCAGCCACAACTCTTAATAACTTGGCTCTTAGAGCCAAAAACCATCTTTGGAAGCAGAATGATTGCTCTAATATGATGTTATATTCCCAAAATTCACCTGAAGATGCTAGTTTGTTGTAAGCCTCATGGAGCATCTCGGTCAAACTAACAACATTTCCAACAGAACTGAGGTCAGTATCACCGATCTTGTCCCAAAAACAGGTGTTGAAAAACTCTTTTGCCTCCAACAAATCTACTACACCACATGCTTGTTTTTGGAAGACAAACAGCTGAATTTGCCTCTCAGCTTGAGCGAATTTTGTTAACAACTTTAACCAGTAGGAGCAGGAAGCAGACTTCACCTTAGTTATTAGTTGCTCAAACACAAAAGCAGCTATTATCCATGCTCCCTGGCATGCCGCATGTATCCCAGATTTGAAAGCAGGCCAATATTCCCTCTGTGACAGCATCTTTTTTGCGCACTCCAAGCTTACTTCTACATGCTTAACCAAGTGATTAAGAGGTAAATTACCCAAGATAATCCCAGGATTGAAAGTTTTTCTGTTCGGGTTGATCATGAAACCCAAAAACATATGAGACTGCAATAATATTGAATAGATTATCTGTGTATAGCAATCAAATAAGCTGCAATTGTGTACAGATTCAACCAAAAGTTTTACTTGGTCAAATATATGGTCAGAAATAGCATCAAATTCATGAAGGCTCTCAATGCAAGTTAGAGAAAAATTTTGAACAATAGCCACCAGCTTCAAGCTTGCCTGCCTAGCAGCTATGATACTGCCATTCTTGTCTACAAGATGTTCAATAAATAATCTAATTTTATCAAGCACGAAGTCACCTAGATTTGGATTTTCTGCAACTAGAAAAAGAAGAACATTAAGCAAGCATTGGATTTCCTTAAATAATCTAGTGTTGGCTGGAAAAGACGCCACCAATGACTTTTCAAGTGCAATTATTTGATCTACAGCTACTGAGATGATTTGCCTTTTAAGAGAAGACCAATCCAAATTAGATCTTATTTCAGTTCTTCCAGAAACCTTTGTAGATACATCCACTAGGGTACAAATGGTTATGAGCCTCTTGGCCTTTATGGGTGACTGAATTGAATTCTGAACATTGGTCAATAAATGAGTTAAGTGATGCATGTTGTCAACCAGAATATCTGGCATTGTACCTAAGAGAATCTGCAAGTGAAAAAAATAAGCTAATAAAGTTCAATTTTAAGAACTAATTCACTGTAGCAAAGGGTGAATTTTGAACCCAACCTTACATAAAATCTGTAAAGCCTGGCATTGCGCGCTAGATGGAAGTTTAGTCTCAAATGCAACTCTACATAATGTCTTCATCGCATGCACAGTAACTGAAGCATGACAAATTCCTCTGCCAACTAAAAAATGTAAGCACCTTAAAACTGTTGTTTGTAATTGCAAGGATTTGTCCGGGCCAAGGAACTCTAAAAGCACATCAACCTGAAACCAGTAGCTAGACGTACTATAAATCCCATTCATACAGACATACCAAACTATCACCTAGCATCAGAACACATACCTGTTGAGATAAAAGAAAGGTTGACTTGGAAGCAAGTTTTGTGAGAGAAACTAGAATTGCAACTAACAACTCCTTGTCTGAGAAGTCTGAGACCAGTTTTAGACCTGTCTGCAGCAACATACCGCTTATCTTAATGTTATAAAATCACAATTATTACAAACATAATACTGGTTCAGCACAAAGAAAGGTGAGAAAAAAAAGTAATCACAAAATTACACTTCCAACCGTTTAATCAATGATCAAAAGGACCCCTATGTTAAAATCAAAGGAGAGGAGGCACTAGCAACATCTTCCATGACATTTTCTACCAAAAAAATTAACGTATGTAAGAATATCGGGCACAATAGATCCAAGACCTTATAAGCTTCATTTGCAACAGCAAATGAGGAAGTCATCTTTGAAAAAACTCGTAACCCAGCCAGTCTTGTACCCAATGAAAAATCAGATGAAGTCACCAAGTTAACGAGCATTTGTAGGACTACAGTTGCAAAGTCATCGGCCAGTTCACTAAAACAACCTGCAGCAAACAAAGACGCCTTTACCTGCAGAAACAGTATAATGCACATTAAGTTCCTCAGTAATTTGAACCTAAGAATCATGAGAAGAATAATATACCAACACACCGAGGAGACCATGTTTTGTGTTTCACTACAAGAGAAAAAGTCAAAAACTTTTGAGATAGATAAACACTGACCTTACCTCCAATACATTTGACGATACCAGAGTGGAGAGGATCAAGTATCTTAAGTGAGCGCTGTCCTTAGCAAAATCAGCCCAACAACCAAAGAGAACCATAGCAAATGCTCTTGACTCAATATCTCCAGTATCAAAAACGACCTTTACTCGCCTCAGGAGCTCCGCATGGTTGTGCATTCTAGCCTTGGAAAAAATGCCCCCGTACTGTTTCCGACTCTTTTTCTTGTCACGACTCCTCAGCTCGAACAAGAAAACATTCACGACAGCAATCCTAGTATCCTTGTCACCCGACATAAAAGCATCGGCAAGCCTTAGGAGGATAGCATTGGCAAAGAGCTTATCCTCACCCGGAATCATTCCAAACATGTTATAAATAGCCATTGTAGGCGCTGGTTCTCTACTCCACCGCTGAATTCTTGGACCCATTTGCAGTATTCCCTCCAAAGACCGACCTACAGATTGAAAAAGTCACGAACTTTTTCAGTTTTCAGGCGATAGTATCGAAACGGGATTCAATAATTGCCAAAGTATCAAAGAATTCATAACATTCAAGAGAAAATTTCTGAAAAGCGAACTGACCCGGTTTCTTTGAGCGACGAGACTTTTCAAGCTCAATGCTCCAATCCAGGGCGCAAGCAGCAGCAATCTTCTCCATTGTCGCGGCTTCTTTCACACACCCTTTGTGCGCATAAACAAAGGCAATGGAGTACAGGCAGTTTCCAATTTTCCCAGATTGAAAGAATGAAATTGAAAGAATGAAATTTTCGCCTTTCTTTCTTTTCTTCTCGGCGGAGACGAAGATAAAGACAGCTATTTTAGCATGGCTCAGTCCACTTTGCGTCTCTCAGGCATTTCAGCAAACACGTGAGCATCCCAAACATGGTGAGCCAGAGTTACCTATTAAGAGGGCTTTCATCATGTTCCAAGTCCAAGCTTCCGTTCCGCTTCCCTAGTCAGGCAAAAAAAAAAAAAAAACAATCGGATTCTAATTGGGTTTTACTTTTAGGGGGGGTTTGGAAAGGTTTTTTAATTAAATTCAATTCAGATGTTTTGGAAATAAAAAAATCGATGAATTTAATTTATGCAAGTAATTGAAATCTATTTTTTATAAATTAAATTCTTCCCTCTAAGCATAGAAATTTATTTACATTAAAATTTAAGGAAGATATCTTTGAATAAAAAATTATTGTTTGCTATAAGGTTACAACCAAATATTTATCAAAGTTTATATATTTATTGTGGGTTTTTATTGAGTATAATTATTTGCCCTATATTTTTTTATCAAAAATCACTTTGTATTATTTAAAGGTAACGTCTGGCTCTTTTGTTCTTTTATTTTTTGGACTACTTCACTTTTCACTATTTTGTGTTTCGTTTGATTGGAATCTAAAGATTATTAATTAAAATATTATTAATAATTAATTAACTATAATATAATTAATTAAAATATAATTCATTCATTAAGTAAAATATTGTAATTAATTAATTAAAATATAATAAATTTTTATTTATCAATATTTTTTACAAATTAACTACTATTAATGGTAATAGTAATCATTCATTCCTCTCAACCAACCATCATAATTATAATTATAATATTCATTCTCATTTTTTACTATATTTATTCTCATTCTAAACAGTGTAATTGAATTCATTTCTAATAATATTAAATTTATTTTAATAATATAAATTAAATTTAATTCAATCTCACGAAAATTTTCAAATAATACATTAACAATACTAATTCGGGAAAAGGAAATCTACTCTATCGGCCAGGACATGGGTGGCCTAAAGTAAACCATTCCACCTTTTAAGTGCATGGAAAAGAATGGCCAACAGAGCCGGAAGACCTTGAAAATTCCATCAGGATCTGTAGGGTCATCAGAATCTACAAAAAGACAACATGTACAGTTAGATTAATCAACGATGCATCCTTAAGCGTTGACAGTGAGAGAAAAAAGTGACCCTTGCGTCACATACCTCATGTGATGTCTCCGAGGCAACCTGTTCCTCGGTTTAATATTGAATATTACCCCAAAAAGAAAAAAAAAAACCGAAAATGAAAGACATGTTATACGCAACCAGTTTGGCCACCTCGTCTGTTAGGGAGAAGAAAAGATTTTCTGTTTAATATTACTTTATTTTATTTTGTCTTATAAAATTTCAATCATTTATTTTATAAAATTTACGTAAGACTCACATAAAATTTACATAAATAAATGATTGAGATTTATTATAAGACATCTTAATATTAAATAGAGAATCTGACCACTTAAAAAGTTGCTTTGTCTTGTGTTTTGTCCAGCTGTCAATTTACAGGCAATAAGACGCAACTAACTAAGCAAAGGCACGGTCTTCGATGCCCAATTGAATTGCCACTTCAATGCATCCACGCAAGGCGAAGCAACCCTCCTGCCACCTCTCCACTAGCCTTCTTTTTTCCTTCTTTCGCAATGTGAATATTGATAATGATATGTCAATCAATGTTCTTCAGACAAATGCGTCCAATTCGTATATAACGCTTGTTTTTATGATCACCCCATCACAGAAACAACCTTGTTTTTGTTGAATTTTGTAATGATTTCACACAATTATTGATAGTGGATGTGGGGCCCATAATGACAGTGGAATCTAGAGCCATACAATCCATGACAGCCACCCTCGTGTATGCACTCTCATTCGTTGAACTAGAACAAGGCACTCGTTCCTGGCGGCGGTGACGGCGGTTTGTGTTTCTCTGTCGAAGCTCGTCTTCGACAATAAACTTCCGTGAAGCGATTGAAACCCATCTCTAGATATGAACTGTGTATCGATTTGTTTGCAAAGTTTGGTGCTTTATCTCTTCTTAGCTTCTGCTTGTGCGTTATCTGGTCAGTTATCAATCTTCTCTCGTTTATTTTCTTACCATTTAGTGTACTATCGCCCTTAACGACTCATCTTAACGTGTTGTTTTTAATGCTTTATACTTGTATGAAAACTTGTGAAGTGGATGAAATGGATGGCGCAGAGAGTGGTCTGTTTAAGGATATATTGAGGGATGAAGCCATAACCAGACTCAATGAGCTTGGAAAGGTATTGGAGTCTAATTTCTTTTTTTATCTTTGATTAGGTTGATTTGTAATCTTATGGCATGCTAAGGATTATCGAAACATAGCTAATTGGTTTAAGGCTGGCCAGAATCCTGTTTTACCAGGCTTTCCAAGGTCTTCAACACCATTGTTTTAGTTCGTTTCCATTGTGGAGCTCTTCGCTTTCTACATTTTTCGACTTAATGACTTAAATTGTTTCTTTGTTTTGGGTTTTTAATGGGTTTTTAATCAATGAATTATAATTGAAAAAAGGGTGGGCTTAAAGCCTTAAACAGTTGTATCATATGCCCTGCGGTACTAATTTACTAGCATTAATTGATTGGATATCTTGGTTGATGTGCACAAAATTCAAGTAATGCCTTGGAAGTCATGTTTTTCAATACCCAGACCTTTGAATAAAAAAATATGGTGTATTGTACATCGTTGAGTGTTGATGTAGTTATCTAATTAACAGGTGAGTGATGCTAATGGCTATCTGGAGAGGACATTCATGAGTAAAGCTTCACTCAGAGCAGGAAATCTGATTCGTGATTGGATGAAGGATGCTGGTTTGACAACGTTGGTGCTCTTTCTTTCTTGGACCCACCCTGAAATTTTGATGCTTGAAGCTCTGAACTGATACCTGTACCAATTCCAGGTGGATGGACTGTATGGGCAATGTACATGGTCGAGTTGAAGGATTGAACTCAAGTGCTGAGGCCTTATTGATTGGTTCTCATTTGGTATCTTACTTTCTTCTGTGTTGTAAACTTCAAATTTGTTTATTTTTTCCCTTTATAATGCACATCTAATGGTTGATAATTCTGATTCTTAAATAGGATACTGTAGTTGATGCTGGGATATTTGATGGATCTTTAGGTATAATTGCAGCAGTATCAGCTTTAAAGGCTTTGAAAAGCAACGGATTGCTGTCGAAGCTAAAACGACCAGTAGAGGTGAGTGAACCCTTGCTTCAAATTTTCATCTGCAAAACATTTACTCAAATTGTTCTGCTTGTTCTTTTGATGCTTTCCAATATCACGCGTCATCCCATTATTTGGAAGTTTCTTGTGATGATACTAGTATATAATGAGGCAAGTTTCAGACAGATTATAATTAATTGCTAAGCTTGCCAACATGCAGGTCATTGCTTTCAGTGACGAAGAAGGAGTGAGGTTTCAATCTACTTTTCTCGGTAGTGCAGCCATAGCTGGTATTTTACCGGTTTCAGCTCTGCAAACATCTGATAAAAGGTTTCTCATATTAGCTCTTTTTGTTTAAAAGAAGCTCATTCGGTATTGTTGCTTGTTATGGTCCTAATAATGTGCTATCCAATTCAGTTGTGTAACAGTGGAAGATGCTATTAAAGAGAACTCTATTGATATTGCAGAAGAAAGCCTATCCCAGCTTAAGTATGACAGGCACTCTGTATGGGGTTATGTTGAGGTAAGCAAGCTAAGAAACTATTATCTTACAAACTATTTTCCAATTTTCGGTTTATCACACAAACTGTATCAGCTTCTTTGTTTGTAAATCTGCATATTGGATTCTGTATCTTTTATTATTGCAGCTTCATATTGAACAAGGACCTGTACTAGAATATGTCGGTTTTCCCATTGGTGTTGTTAAGGGAATAGCTGGACAGACAAGGCTGAAGGTACGTGATATGGCTTTAGCATGTTAGTAAACAGCTTGTTTAGTTTAGTTGAATCACAAGAATTCAACAGCTTTCAGTTTAAGATGTTCCCGAGTTCATAGCAGATGTCTGACAAATTTAAAATATTCAAGGGAAAGATTCTCCTGTGAAGATGGTTGCTAGTATATAAATGAAAATGCCTGATCATCCTTGGTTCCAAAGAACATGGAAGAAACATTAGCTGTTTAATTGGAGGTTTTAATATGTCCGAAAGTTACATGCTTGTGCAATCAGTTGTTCATCACGGAGACATGGGAAGTGCAAATGATTGCAGACTTCTCCATTCTTCAAGTGAAAATATTGTGAAATGGGTTATTCTCCACTGTCTTTATTAAAGGAAATGGTAGATTGATTATGTGCACATTCCTCTGAATTAAGAACTTCAGTGTTCTTTAATCAACTGCAGTATCTGCAAAACTTTGCAGGTTACAGTCAAAGGTTCACAAGGGCATGCTGGAACCGTTCCGATGTCTTTGCGCCAAGATCCTATGGCTGCAGCAGCTGAACTAATCGTGCTGTTGGAAAGTCTTTGTAAAGATCCTAAAGCTTTTCTGTCATATGATGGACAATGTGCTGATTCCATAGTGGAATCACTTTCCAGCTCACTTGTTTGTACAGTTGGAGAGATCTCCACATGGCCAAGCGCAAGTAATGTCATACCGGGCCAGGCAAGACATACGAACATGATCGTTATTATGTACAATTCTAGTAAATCAATCACTACTTTCCAGTGACTACATCACTTTTTAAATGCAGGTAACATTCACTGTGGATTTGCGTGCAATAGATGACATTGGGCGGCAAGCTGTCCTCTACGAACTATCGAATCGGATGTATCAAATATGTGAAAGGCGTTCTGTTCATTGCCATATCGAACACAAGGTGAGACGGAACTTTTACTTGCAATTTTTAGTGTGACAAAATTGCAGATCAGTAATACCCTTACCTGTTGTTTGGATCTCATCAGCATAACGCAAATGCAGTGATGTGTGACCCTGAGTTAAGTTCACAGCTAAAAGTTGCAGCAAATGCTTCCCTCAAGAGGATGACCGGTGAGATTCAAGACGAAGTTCCTGTGCTAATGAGCGGAGCAGGACACGACGCAATGGCGATGTCTCATTTAACCAAAGTCGGTTCTCCTGAGCGTTGTTAACAGATAGTAGAGATTAAATTACTGATATCTAACTGGTAATGATCTTAATCATTTTGAGCAGGTCGGAATGCTATTCATCCGGTGCCGTGGAGGCGTAAGTCACTCTCCTGCAGAGCATGTATCGGATGATGATGTTTGGGCTGCTGGCTTGACAGTTCTGTCATTTCTTGAGACTCATATGTAAAATAGACTTCTTCTGCTATAAATGTACAGGAACACATTCATTATTTGATGGTACAATAACATAAACCGAAGTATTGCCTGTTTAGATCGGCTTATATTAACAGAAAAATTATCAGTTAAGCTTTTTTTAGAAGAAGTTTTTTAAAAAATTAATTGACTGTTTTATTATTAATTTAAAAATAACTTTTTTAATAAAATTGCATATAATAAATTATTTGATAACATAAAAGTAAAAAACTCTTATTAATTTTAAGTTAATAAGAGTTTTTGTCACATGACTACCACGTTTCCTAATTTTTGTCATGTCACGAGTTGAAGAAGTGATGTGAAGAAGTAAAGGAGATGTGTATAATTGTTTTAAGACTTTTATATTAAATTACGAGATAAAAATATAATATGTAATAATCACGTAATAAAATACTAATTTAACGAAACTTGTCGTGTCAGCTACATTAGTTGAAAATTTAATCTCAAATTATTTTTACTAAAATTTAAGATACTAAATTTAATTTTGTTTAAATTAACCCTTCAGTAACTTTTGTAAATTAATGTAATATGAAATTTTATAGACAACATTTTAATGTCTTGGCATAGAATTACGGAGGAATATGGTAGGAATAGAATTCCTATTCTTTCATACCAAACAGGCTGTTAGTATATTTAACCTTTTTCTTGTCTTATTAAAATAATGAAATCTTAAATATTATCTAAGTATGTGTATATATATAGACAGTCCCAAGCCTTAAGTGAACACGACTCATCCATTTCTGAAATGGTTAAGCATCATGAGTTTAGTTTCTTCAGATTATTAATCATCTTCTTTCTCACTGTGCTTCTTCTCCTTCCTGAAATGGTCTCCTCGGATTGCACCTGCGAATCAGAGGAGAATGATGAGGACACAGGCACCTCTGATGCTCTCAAGTACAAGCTCATAGCAATAGGCACAATACTCTTTGCCGGTACACTAGGAGCTGGTCTGCCATTCTTGGTCCACAGACTTCCATGGTTACACCCAGACAAGGAAGCCTTTTCCCTCATCAAAGCTTTCGCTGCTGGTGTGATCCTCGCAACTGGGTTCGTCCACATTCTCCCTGAGGCTTTCAGTAGCCTGACAAGTCCGTGTCTCAATGAACACCCCTGGAAGAAGTTCCCCTTCACAGGCTTTGTAGCAATGTTAACAGCTATAGGGACGTTGATGATCGAGTCCTTGGCCACAGGGTACCATAAGAGAGTGGAGTTGTCGTTGAATAAGGAAGACAGGTCCTCCGTGGGTGGTCATGCTAATGATGAAGAGCATGGCCACCATAGTGGCGGCGGTCACGCTCATGGTTCTGGGCTTGCAATGGAAGGTGCAGGCTCTTCAGACCTTGTTCGTCACCGGATTGTTTCTCAGGTAAGACGGAAGGAAAAACAAAAAAATGCTTCATTAGTTAATGTCACAACTTGGCTAGATCAAGGATACAAACAAACCTGCCGAATGGTTCAACTCCTGTAATTATTACTTAATTAATTCCTTTCCTTTTCTCTAGCGAAATATAATAAAAAATTGAATTTTAATAAAATAAAATAATATTATGTAGATAAGTTATAATTTTTAACATATAAAAATTGAAATGTAAAAAAAATCAAATTAGTGATCAGGACTTAGTATATTTAACCTTAATATTATAACTTATTAACAAAACAAGACCTAAAAAAAGATTCTAATTGACACGAACTTTGAATAATTTATTTTTTAATTAATTCGTATATTTTTAGAAATTAATTAATTTTTATAATTAAAAATAAATCAATTAATTTTTATTTCAAATTTTATTCAATTAAAGTACGACATTTTTAATAATTAATGATAGTCTTATTTTTTAATCTTATTTAAACACCTGAACTTGACAAGCAATTAGGTTCACGAGGTAGCAGACGCTAACTTCCATCTTAAAACCTACAGGTGTTGGAGTTGGGAATCATAGTGCACTCTGTAGTAATTGGAATAGCTTTGGGAGCAGCAAGAAGTGCAGAAGTAATCAGGCCTTTGGTGGCAGCTTTGAGTTTTCATCAATTTTTCGAAGGAATGGGACTTGGAGGAAGCATTTTTAAGGTACCCTTTTTTAAGTTTTATATAATGTTTGAAATGCTTAATTGATTCGGTTAGTTCAATTATAAAAAATTTAAACTGAATTTTTTATAAATTGTTTGTTCCGTTTATTTTAATAATTTTTATTAAAAATCAATCAATTTATTAATTTATTAATTATTTTTATAAATTAATAAATTCTTATAAATTAAAATAAATCAATTAATTTTAATTTAATATTATATTTTTAATTTAAATTTAAATTTAAAATTTTCAACGTATAATGACAAACTCTTTAAATCATACTTAAAATTCTTTTATTTTATTTAATCTTTAGCTAATTTTATGATGGTTTAATTTCGATTTAACCTTTTAAACCTTAAATATTTTCGTTTTGTAAATTTAACTTTCGGTTTGATTTTTAAAACTTTAGTTTTATTCCTTATCATCTTTCTCTGTTTTGGATGGATTTTAATAAGCAAGAGTAAATCTTAGTAAACTTTTTCTATAATTTTAAAAAAATTTAAAACTTTCTAATCATTAAAATTCTTATAAAAAACTTCTAATTTTAATTTTTGTAAAATCCCTTTTATAAAATTTTGATTAAAATATAATAACGAAACGTATGCTATATAAATATTATCTATAAAATAATTAAATGTTATTAATATAATAATCCAACTCTTTATTAAGTGAGTTTATTGTGTATTTCTGAGCATTTAACCCTGCGTCTTGTCAAGACGTCAATTAGGAAATTGTTGTTGTTGTTTTATAATAATTTACGTTAGGTTTAATTAATTTAATTTGAGTTTAAGAACTAAATTAGACTTTTACAAAAGTAATATTTGAATAATTTATATTTGATGTTCGTGTTTTACAGTTATTTTCAATTGAAATATAAGAAAAGCGATTTTTCAAAAAAAATAAAAATGGAAAAATTTTCAAAAAATTTTAAAAATAAATATTTTTTTTAATTTGTAAGAAACTCCATATGCTATGCTCATACAAGAAGTGGCCAACCTAAAGAGGAGTCCAGATCTCCTGTCCAATATTATGATGTCTTATTGTGTTCAATGAATCTCAGTCATTTATTTATGTGAGTCTCGTGTAGGTCCTGCGTGGATCCCGCGTAGGTCTCGCAAAATAAATAGTTGAGATTTCATGAGACAGAATAAGACAAGATAATATTAGACAGAAGATCTTGTCCTCCTAAAGAGAGTCCACAGCACATTACATTACATGGTGTGTTAAGGAATAAACCTCTTTGCAATATCTAACGACCAGCAACTGGAACTAATGTTATATGCAGGCAAATTTCAAGGTTGGAAGCATTGTGATCATGGTCATCTTCTTCTCCCTGACAACACCAACTGGTATTGCTGTTGGGATAGGAATATCACATGGCTACAATACAAACAGTCCAACTGCATTGATCGTACAAGGCCTTCTCAATGCAGCTTCTGCTGGTATCCTCATTTACATGGCACTCGTTGATCTTCTTGCTCATGAATTCATGGAGTCCAAAGTGTTAACTAATCTTAGGCTTCAAATTTGGGCAAACGTTGCTCTTTTCATGGGAACATGTTGCATGTCCCTCTTAGCCGTATGGACTTGATTGAACATGTTCATCTTCATCTCCCACTTTCTTTCTTTTTTAGGTAAAAGACACATATCTTTTATTTAAGAAATTTAGAAAATTTGTGTGATTTTCGGGTAAAAAATAACGAGGAAATATATGCAATATGAAATCAAAAATGGATTAATTAAACGTTATTTTTATAACAATCTAACTCAACTTTTAAATTTAAATCAAACTAATTAAATTCAACTCAATAACAATTTAAGTCAAATTTAATTGAGGCAAGATAAATTTAACAATTGAGTTAAGTTATCATATTAGTTACATTTAATTAATTATAACAAATTTATATAAGATAATTACAAAATAAACATAATAACAATAAAAGAGAGTTTAAAAATACAAAATTAATTTATAGTGATTTGTCTTCAAATTATATTGATTTACATGTGCACTTGACTTTGATTTATTCAAGAAGTTAAGAATTAAAATAAATTTAAAAGTCAATTTTCAAGGATGAATTTAACTTTTTCTTCCTTGTCCAAATTTATAAGCTCTTTGATTTGCTTAACATCTGTATCTTAGAACTTTCATATTTTTTTGCACAAAAGAACAATTGGCACAACGTTCTAACATAGGACAATAGGGTATGTGTAACCCACATTTTCTAATAATAATAACTAGGTCCTCGCAGATATATCCTCCTTCAGGTATTCTCCATCTTTTTCCTTTTTTACTGTTTTTGTATATCACATCATTCTTATATTGTCTCATTTGCATGCGGGTCCACCGGAAGCAATCTCTCTATTATGTAGGGGTAAGGTTGCGTATTATCGGACCTCTCCAGATCCTGCTTCATTGCGGGATTTTAGACTGGGTGATGATAATGATGAATAATAATTATTATTATTATTATTAAAAAGGATGGTAATTGTAATTATGCATACTGAGTCCAAAAGCAAACATCTTAAGATAATAAGTTAACAACAATTAGCATTTTCTCAACAAAATTTTCTTTTTGTATCTTTCCTTTAATTTCGTTAGTTTATCTAAAGTCAACATATGTCTAACTTAAGTTGATCAAATTTTAGGCTAATTTTGAAATTTTTAATTTTAAAAAATTCAGGTTTTGATCTAACCCGACTGCTTAAAGTCCAATTTTTTATAAATAAAATAATATTATTTATTTTTAAAATTTAAAATTTAAAAAATATATAATTCTAACCCAGTCCTGGTCAGAACTATTATCTCGAACTTCAAAACATGTCTAAACCCAAAGGCATATTTTCAGCTTAGACCTAGGCCTGTGAGTTCGAACTACATCCGAACCGTGCCAAGCCTAAGTAAAAGTCCTTGAGAACGTAAATAGCTAATATATATATTATTATTAATTAAATTTGTAGCACTAATTATTAATAATTAAAAAACTTAACTGCCTTGATCAATTCAATTATAAAAACTTCGAACAATTTAAATTTTCTGGTCGGTTTCTAACTTTCTGGTTCAATTTATTTTAATAATTTTTGTTGTTAAAAAATAATTTATTAATTAATTGGTCAATTTTTATAAATTAATAAGTTCGTATAAGCAAAAAAATAACTAATTTTTATTCAACAATCATTTTTTCAATTAAACTTTAAATTCTTCAATAATTGAAAATAATTTCTTTTAATCATATTTTAAATTTTTATTTTTTTCAATTTTTATCCAATTTTGTACTAGTCTAATTTTAATGGAACCTTTTAAACGTTTAATTTTTTGTTTTATCGGTTTAAATTTCGATGTAATTTCTAAAGTACCGCTAACTACTGTTAAATATTTGCAATAATTGATCAAACGCATGCTTAACATTTCTTTTATAGAAAACTAGACCCATTAAATAAAGAAAGAAGACATCTTTGATATATTAATAAAAACATTTAAATTTTGTGTTTAATACGAAAATGATAAAATGTAAGGATTTATTTTTCTTTAATAACATTTTTAAGTTGCATAATATGAATAATGTCTTTATTTACACTAATAATCTTCTTCATTACTCTATTTAAATATTAATAAAGAAACAATTCTAATGAATAATTATAACAAAATATAACATAATTATAAAATATTAACTTATTGTTAGCTCCAGGTTTGTTATTAGTGATTTTGAAGATAATTATATAATATTTCAAAATTTAAATTTGATTTATTTCATTTTATAGGTGTCGATATAAATTTTAAAAGAATTTAAAATCATAGAATAAATGTTCTTTTTTTTGCAGAAACCTTAGTAATGAACTTAACTTATTAAAAATGATCCAAAGGGTTTTGCTAATCACATAATCCGACAATGACCTCCAAGATATTGTTAAAACTTTTTTTTTAATGTCTAGATATTGAAAGATTACAACAAAGATGATGTTGAAGATTCGTTAGATTCAAAGTCAATACAAAATATAAGTGAAACAACGACTAGTTAAAGAAAATATTTACCTAAGGAAGAGTCACAACATTTGCAAACAAGTCAGAGTTTTGAAATTCTTCAGCAACATCAATATTCTCTAAATTCATATATTTATCAAACTCTTTGTTCCTTAGAAAGTAAAAATACCCTATTTAGAAAGATTTTTATTCCTTTAAGCTTATATTGAGTAAACCCTATATACATTTATGAGAGTTTGTAGAAGTTTGTTAAATATCACGAATGTAGAAAGATGAGGAACTTTAAAAATTATATACTTGTGAGCTTAGAAAGACTCGTCAAAATTTACTACTTGAAGTTTTAAAGTAAAATATTAAAGTTGAATACTTGAGAACTGGACATAAATTTCGTTATAAGCCAAACAAATATAAATTAGTTGTATTACTTTTTCTCTCTTGACTTTTAAATTTTTGCATTATACTACGTGTGTTTAATTTATAAAAAACTCATTCACATTTGGAATAGGCTTCTTCTATGTTAATATTGCAAGATGTTTTTTTTTTGTTTTAAACTTTTAACAGGCTCCTTTCGATAATAGACTCCTTTAGTTTTGAATGTTAAGAGGTTTCTTTCGTTTTTAAATTTCAACATGCTTCTCTTGTTAACAAACTCATTTCATTTTGAACATTAAGAGGCTCCTTTCGTTTTTAAATATTAATACGTTCCTTTTGTTTTTAATAGACTTCTTTTCGTCTTAAACGTTAATAGGCTCCTTTTATTTTTAAACTTTAATAAGTTCCTTTTATTAATAAGTTGCTATCGTTTTGAACATTAATAAACTCCTTTTGTTTTTAAACACTAATAGGTTCCTTTCTTTTTAACGTTAACAAACTGCTTTTATTTTAAACTTTAACACGCTTCTTTTATTTGCAGACTTTTCTGTTAAAATTTAACCAATTCTTATCGTTTACACGAATTGACAGTAACTCGCAAAATTTTTAAGTTACACACAATTCATACCCTCTTTAGTCACAGATAAACTAGTTAAGATTGTATTTTTTGATTTCTCCAAACTCCGAAACATAGACATTTCTATTAGAACGATGTTGTTGTTGCTGTATTAACTTATGTCCATTATCTACATTCTACTAAAAAACTCACACAACTTATAACATCAAATCATGGATGCCCCAAATCGGCCGACAGTTAATACACATAGAGGGTTGAAAGGTCGTGTTAAAACACAGGTGATTAGTATCAATAGTGTGCCATCATTAACAAGGAGGATTAGAAATGTGCAATCACACATGAAAGCTTAAGAATTACATTCAGCAGCATATCCCAGTATGGGATAACATGAGACTGTCTGGCCCGTACGATCAGATCAACTTTAGCTAATCTTAATCTTCCTTCTTTTGTGATTTGGAGGACTCTCCATCATTGACTGGAGATTGGCTTACACTAGCTTTGGCATCAGCCAGAAATGTAGGATCTGGTTCATGTTTATCTGAAGGTTCCTTCATGGCCATGTAGATGTAGAAGGCTATCACAACATTCACCGATATTACAGCAAGGAATCCACTTACTAATGTCAAGGAATGAGGAGACAAATGGGTTACACCTGTTGCAAAATGAATGGTACCAATGTAAATAACCCAAGTACAAAATCTAGTCAAGCAACTCAAGCCTTGCTTCAACAGGAAGAAGATACATTTGTCCAAGAATTTGTCATCAAAAGGATGATCTGCCACGGCAGACACTTTGTTTTGGGATTAATCGAGGTCAAAGAGAGATTAACAAGGTCAAGAGCTCACAAATCCAAGGATTGTTCAGAGCATTGTACCTAAAACACTTTCATTGTAAAGAAGGTAAGAAGGATATGAGTCTAGCAGGATGCCTTGTTCTACTAATCTGAGTCACGAATTCCAAAAGATGCGTGCTTTAAGAGTATAAATTAGGGTTTCTAAATGTCAGTCATTGCCCCTATAATCATAAAAACAAGCAACCATCAAAAACCTCTTCCAACTTTCATCTAAACGTTTAAGAACAAGTACAAGGTTACCTCCATACAAAGAAATTAAACCTTTAAAAGAAACAAAAGATCAAAACTTTACTACAGGAACTAGATCAGTACTATCCCAACTCAAAATAGCGGGTACCCAGACGAAGGAGAGAGCATACAAGTGCAGAAAAAGATTACCTGGAACCAAGTCGTGGTTAAAAGCATAGAGAACCGCTAGAGGAACAACCCACATGAACATTGAAGCTACAAAAAACTTCTTTATCACTCCTTCCATTTTCGCCATCGCTCTAAGACACGGGATGAGAATCTAAGATAGGCCCCTTGAAAATGAGATTCAGTTTCGTAAATTCATCGAACAACTGGCGTGCGATAAAACATGGAACAAATGAAAATGACCCAGAAACTGAAAGAGAAAATAATAAGAACCAATCACACGTTAGGCAAAAAGAATCAGCGAAATCCAATAACAGAACTGATAAGAAATGGCCGAGAATTAGGAACCTGGAGGTTGTAGTCTTGGTGATGTGCTGCTTCAGAGGAAGTTGATTCAACGAAGGGCACTCTGCTTGGAGTGGGTTAAGTTGGGCTCAGTTAAGTCCAGTTCATTAACGCATTTTACTATTAATTTATTCATTAAAAAATTTTAATATTGCAATTTAACATATAATTATATCATTTTTTAAAGAGCTTAAATGTAGAAATTTTAATTAAATAATCTGAAAGAAATTTAAGATAATAAGTTTCGTGGAAGAAATAAAATAATATAAATATAAAATATTAATTTTAACTTATTATTGAAAAAAGAGAAATAAAAAATAATAGTAACAAATTTATTAGGAATCTATTTCCATCTAATAACTGCAAAAATAAGGGAGGAGAATATTAATAAGATATAATACTAAAGTTTATATTTAACACAAACACGACATGGCATCCCAATAAAAATTCCGTTAAACACAAATTATAAAAAATTTCAAAAATACGCAAACTTCCTCCTAGCTAATATAGAAGTAGTTTTTTTAAAATCTAAATAAAGAAAAAATAGATATAATAAATAAAATTTTTCATAAATAAAATTTTAAAAATTAGCTCTTTCAATATTTGAATCATTCTATTAACATTGAAAATGATAATTCTATAAT
>JANTNU010000003.1:33056961-33079801 GCA_024752395.1 Erythroxylum havanense
CTCTATTTAAAATTTGATTAATCAGGCCTTGTTTCTTAAATAAAATTTGATTTAATAATTAAAATATATTTTAAATAAATATTAAATTATAAATAAAATTTTGAATTATTCAATTTATTAAAATAATATAATTTTATTAATAATTTGTTAATAAATATTTTATCAGATATTAAATAACTTTATTTAATTAAAAATAATTTATCTTTAATTTTTATCTAATATATAATTTTTATCATAAAAATATAACTACATTAACATTAACAATTAAACATGTTTTTGTTTTTATTAAAAAAAAAGAAACAACAAATTTAAAGTTCGATGATAAAACTCAACTTGACTGAGTTTAGGTTAAATACATATGTTTAAACTTTTAAAAACTAGAACTACTTCGTTTCACTTAAAAAATTCTCATAATAAACTTAGCTTAAATTCAAAATTCTAAAAATTAACAGTTTAAATCTAATTCAAAGTCTAAGAAACTCCGTATTAAACATTTAAACCCCATTAACTTTAAACCATATTGAGTCGGGCAGGTAAGTGAGGACAAGTCTACTAGTTGGGTGGGACTTTCATCCATTAATCAATGAATAAATGTTTTCACCTTTTGCTTGGTTTATTTTACAAAGATTAAAAAATTAAACCGTTTTGATAGGTTTCATTGTAAAAACTCTAATTAAGATCAGTTCGATTTTTAATTTTTTAGTTTAATTTATTTTGATAATTTTTATTTTTAAAAATCGATCAATTTATTAATTAATCTGGTAATTTTTGTAAACTAATTTATTTTTATAAGCAAAAATAAACTAATTAATTTTAAATTCTTTGATAAGTAAAGAAAACCTCTTTCAATCGTACTGTTAACCAATTTTATGACTGTTTAATTTTTAGTTAAATAATTTAAACCTTAGACTTCTTAAATTTCAAATTTAGAGATATTTAATTTTACTTTTATTTTGTAGTTTTTAGTTTTTATTTTCAGTTTTTAATATATATTTTTCTTTTAAATAAAAACAAAAATATGTTTAATTGGTAATATTAATGTAATTATTTTGTATAATTGATAATAATTACATATTAGATAAAGCTTGAAGATAAATTGTTTTTAATTAAATAAATTAACTTTAATATCTTATATAATATTTATTAACAAAGCATTAATAAAATTATTTTTATTAAAATAAATGATTTAAAATTTAAAATTTAAGATTAATATTTATTTTAAATATATTTTAATTATTGAATTTAAATTTATTTGAAATTTATATATTTTAAGATATTTTTGAATTTATTTATATTTATTAATATTCATTAAATTTAATTTAATTACAAAAATTATAAAATTATTAAGTAAAATTAAATTATTCATAAATATTATTAATAATTAATATTAAATTAAATTATTCATAATTTTTATAAGTAATTAATTTATTAAATGATTAAACAATATATATTTAGTTGATAATAAATACATCAAATTACAAAAAAACAAAATATAAAAAATCAAATTTTATTTTTATATAATTTTTAAAAATTAGAGAAAAATAAAACTAAAAACTTAATCAATTTTTATTATTTTTTAAAAATTTAAAGGAAAACCAAAATAAAAAATTTTAAACAAACAATTTTTTTATAAATAAAAAATAAACAAAGCAGTCCTAATTAAGTAAGTAAAAATACTTGCCTTGTTGGATGTTGGTAGTTTACCTCTGGGATGCGAGATTTACTATTTACTTGTAAACCGAATATTTTAAGTTACAAATTGTTCGGAGAAGGAACAAAACCCTAATTGATCGATTAAACTTGAAACCCAAGATGGGGAAGAAGAAGAAGAGAGTATCGTCGAAGGTGTGGTGCTATTACTGCGATAGGGAATTCGACGACGAGAAGATTCTGGTGCAACACCAGAAGGCTAAGCACTTCAAATGCCATGTCTGTCACAAGAAGCTCTCTACGGCTGGTGGCATGGCCATCCACGTCCTCCAGGTCCATAAAGAGACCGTTTCCAAGTACGGTTCCGCTCCCTCAATTGAAATTTTATGCTTGTGATTGTGGGAATTTGTAGTTAGTTTTTGTTGCCGATCTATTTGATATCTTGATACTTTTTGATTTAGGGTTCCCAATGCTAAATCTGGAAGAGAATCGACTGATATCGAAATCTACGGAATGCAAGGAATCCCGCCTGACGTATTGGCTGCTCACTATGGAGAGGATGGTAAGGGCCCTTGACACAATTTTTTTAGATTTTGTGTTGTCAAGGTTTATTCTGGTGAACCCTGGTTTCCACAATTTTGAGGTGTGATTTTCTAGGTCTTGATTTGTGAGAGTGATGCAGAGTTGTGCTATTTTTTCATTTAAAGCAAGTGAACCACTAACGAGTATGCTTGAGCTTTTCTTTACATTTATTTCTTCTAGAACTATTCTTGTTGTGATCCTGTCAACAGTGGAATCTTTAACAACAATAATCTATGAATCTGTTACAGAAGAAGAGACTCCATCAAAAACCGCCAAAGTAGACATTCCACCCACCCCAGTTGTCAGTGGTGTGTTGCCTGGATCATTAGGTGTTGCATATCCTCCACAAACTCTAGGGGCAATGCGACCAATGTATATTTCGCATTCTTACATTACTTTTGCTACTGTTGGAATATTATACTTGATGGGTACTGTATTGTTTTCAACTTTAGTATTGACGGTTGCATTGCATTGAAATGATAACATGAATCTCAACATTGGTCATTTTCTTTTGCAAAATTAATAAGAACAACATTTTTTAACTCTTGTCAATCTCCTTGCTGTAGTTACAGTCCTACTGTTCCAGTACCGCCTGCTGGTTGGCCAGTTCCTCCTCGTCCTCAATGGTTTCCACAGCAACCTGCAGCTTCAATTACTCCTTCTGCCCCAATGGGATATGCCCAGCAACCACTATTTCCTGTGCAAAATGTGAGGCCTCCTTTGCAGCCGACTACATCACCTGCACTTCAACCTTCACAAGTAACTCTAGCTGGACAGCCCTCTTCCATGCCCCCTGTTCCTGTATCGCAACCTTTGTTTCCTATTGTCAACAATAACTTGCCTCAAAGTTCATCATTTTCTGCCCCTTTGCCTTCAACTGGTCTTGCAGAAGTTAAAGGTTCAGTAGATGCTCAATCTGGAGCTAACCCTTCTGTAGCCAGTAACTACAACACTTCAATAATTCCAGGTTTGACTAATTATAGCCTTTTGCTCTGCAAATAGATTTCTGGGTGTTCTCAATTTGCTGTTGAAAGCAATTCTGTTCAAATAATCTAGATATAAGTTTTTAAGATAACACAACTAATTGCTACCTGTGAGTCTTAATTCCTCAGTTGTGAGATTATATATCTATGAATTGATTGCTAAGCCAGATTTTACTCCATATATTTAATAAAACCAAACTTGCTTGCATTAACCTATAGGTGGAACTTTGACCAATTCTCATTCGTATGCCTCTGGGCCAAATACTGGTGGTCCTTCGATTGGGCCACCCCCTGTAATTGCAAACAAAGCTCCTACCCCCCAACCAGCCATTAACGAGGTGTACTTAGTGTGGGATGATGAGGCGATGTCTATGGTAAGTTGTTATTGTGAGTAAGCTTTCTTCTTGTACTTTGAAGATTCCTTGGTAAGTATAATGATTTAGAATTTTGCAGGAGGAGAGAAGAATGTCCTTGGCAAAGTATCAGTTGCATGATGAAACTAGCCAGGTAAGTTATGACTACCTGTTTGATATTTGGAGTTGGTTTGCACATCTAACCAGATGGGTAGGCTTTATGCTTGTGTTTCAGATACGCTTGTTTACGCATCCTTACCTATTTTAGAAAGGTATTTCTGTATGAATTCCAATGTTTCTTTTCACGTTCCTCATCATGGAACCTGCTGTTAGCACAGGAATTATGTTTTGATATTGAATCATATTCATCAACGGTGATGATGCTTTTATTTGACTGAAACATATGGTTGAATGCCAATGCCACTTGGTATGTTTATATGCTCCCCTATGTTTGTAATAAGATAACTACCATCTTGACAAGGTTGCTGAATCAACTCAAGGATGCTCCATCATGTAGCACCATCCTCAGTTAAGAAAGAATGCAATTTATTTACTGATTTGGAATTTAACTTTACTCAATTCACCCTATGCTTGATTCCAAATGAGGGGTTTTGGGTTAGGTGATACCCAAGCTCCTTCCTAGCGTCATAACTGTTTAGTTTTTAAGGTCGAACAGTGAATTCAGAATCGGCCCAGGTCAGCTCCTTTTGCAAAGTTCTTCACATAGGACCAAGCTTTGAAAGAAATATATTGATCTGTCCAGTTGGTTTTTGGTGGCAATTCATCTGCTAAATTGTTTTTCATCTTATTCAATGTTCCAGATGAGCTCAATTGATGCAGCTATTGACAGAAGGATATCAGAAAGCAGGCTTGCTGGTCGAATGACATTTTAAATTAAACGAAGACCGTCCTCCATTCGAGCTTAGCTTCCAACTGAGTCACCTACTTTGCAATGGTCCTAGTTAGAATCATGTGTCTGTTGTATTCCTTAGAAAAACAAGTCTTAATAGGAGAGAGTGACATTGATTGGCATTCAAGGGAGTCCCAAGGAGATGAAGAACAGCTCTAGTTGCCCTTTTTCTGTTTCATTTTTTAGGATGAAGTTTGTAAGATTGAAAGGTTAAGCATTTTAGTTTGCTTTGACATTACAAGAAAGATGGAATATCTAAAACCTGCAAAATGCATTGCATTGTAGCTCTCTACCCTTAATGAAATTAAAATAATTATCTCTATTATAGAGTAAGGTCTTGTTATTTATATTGGAAATTTAATTACCCTTAATGAAATTAAAATAATTATCTCCATTATCGAGTAAGGTCGTGTTATTTATATTGGAAATTTAATTTCGATGAGATGCATTTTGAAGTGCCATTATGCACTTAACATTTCAATCATTAAATGTTTTTCAATTTTAAATATTATTATTTTTGTAGAGATTACAACAAAAATTTTGCTGTGAAATTTGAGAAATTTCAGTAATGCGCGGTGTTACTAAGAGATTGTTTCCATTTTAATAAAGTTTGTATAGAGACTATTTAATCTTTTAATAAATTTATTTAAACATTATAAGAAAAAAGAAAATTTGACTCGTAGTTAAATATTTCTTGATTCTTTAATGGACTAAGTTTGGTTTAATGTTGTTTGATTTATTTTCTAAAATGATATAGTTTTAGTCTTGAATTTTTTTAATTTGTAATTAAATTTACAAAGTAAAATAATGTTATTTTGACTTGAATTAAATCAAAATTTAATAAACTTAAATGTCTTATTAATATCAAGGCAGGCAACTTAATTATACCATCTTAAAATCTAATGAAATTACATATGTCTTATTAATTTCAAATTAGGTGAAATGGAATTACATTTTATTTTGCCATCTTAAAATTTAAAAAACTTAAATCAAATTAGGTAAAATTAAATTCTAATTAATTTTACTAATCAAATTCTAATTAATTTTACTATCTTGCCGGCTAAAAAATTTAACTATATCTTATTAATTTTAAATTACGAAATCGACTTAATTCAACTATCTCAAATCAATACTTGCAACTTGAACTATTTTAGTAATATATATATATATCAAATAAAAATGAAAATACAAACAAAATACGAAATAAATAATTGGGATAAACCCTCCAAAACCCTTCTTGTGCTACATTAGCAAGTGTTTAGGTTTCATGGTTGCCTCTGGATCTCTGTCTGTGTTCCTGTTCCTGTGTTGTTGTGAACATGGTTATGCTCTAATCCGATAAAACTGAATAAGATGAAAGCGTTAAGAGCACTAAGAACTGTGGCAATTCTTGGGTCAAAGCTCCAATACCCTTGTCTTCACCACCGGCCGGCACCATTCTCTTGTTCCTTCTCGGCTCAAACTCAAGAAAACGACAGCGAAAACGACCACACCGACGTCGGATTTGACAGCAGTCACTACGCGATCCCCGGCTTGAACTCCGATGCAACGACCTTCTCTTCACAAACCCCGCAAGAGCCCACTTGGGACGCGAAGTACAGAGAGAAAGCCGACAGGGTAGTGCTCGGGAAAGAGACCCAGAAGCGGAAAGTGAAGATCTTGACGGAGCAACAGGATGAGGAGAGGCATAGAATGTTGGCAAGAACGTTGCTTGAGGCGGCGCTGGAGAAACCCGATGATGAGGTGGAGGAGGTTCGAGAGGAGGACCAGAAGTCACTTGCCGTTGGGATCATTGGTGCCCCAAATGCTGGAAAATCCTCGCTGACTAATTACGTGGTTTGTTTCTGTTTTTTGTTCATGATGGTTCTTTGGGTCAATGATTTGCCTTTTGTTTTAACTATTGAGATTGTGTATTATTTTGTTGTTTGCCTTCTGCAGGTTGGGACGAAGGTTTCTGCTGTGTCTCGAAAGACAAACACAACTACCCATGAAGTGTTAGGAGTGATGACCAAAGGAGAAACTCAAATGGTATATTCCTATTTTCACCGAACTTATTCATTATTTATCGACACTCCTAATCATGCCATTAAGATTAGGTTTCATGTATAATGTTGTCTAAATCCATGCCAAATAGAAAAACTTGTGTAATTATATACACCATTACCAATTTGTTGATTCCTGAGGATTTCATTCTTGTTGTGGGCTCATACCTGATATTCAAAGTGTCATGCAGTGTTTCTTTGATACCCCTGGACTTATGTTGAGGATCAGTGGGCATTCATACAAAGACATCAAGACTCGCGTGGAAAGCGCTTGGAGTGGAATTGAATTATACGATGTACTCATGGTTCTTTTTGATGTCCATAGGCATCTTACTAGGTTAGTGGTGTACGGATGCTGCTTTTAGTATAATCATTGACCAATTGACGTTTCTATCCATGTGCATTTGTATTTGCTCATACCTTGTCTCTGTATGTGATTGTTAATCTATTTAGGCCTGATCCAAGGGTCATAAAATTGATTGAACGTTTGGGAGCACAAGCACACCCAAAACAAAAACGTGTGCTGTGTATGAATAAAGTTGATCTTGTTGAGAAGAAGAAAGATTTGTTAAATGTTGTTGATCAATTCAAAGATCTTCCTGGATATGATAGGTAGGGACTTCTCATACTATGAAGCAGCTTGAGATTCCTTTCTGATTTCATGCAATGGATGCATAAACTAACTCCTGATTGTTTTTACGTTTTCTGTGTGTTATTAGGTTGTTCATGATTTCAGCACTGAAGGGTGCCGGAATAAAGAATCTCACTGAATATCTGATGCAGCAGGTAGGACAATATGTTCATCACGAGAAGACTTGGTGTCTGTTAAGTTTTGTTGATTTGATTGGCACTTTGACAGAATGAATTGGTGAAACTTACATAAATATTTCATTGAGTTGCATTAATTTTTAGTAGATTCTCCAGTTTCTCAATTATTAATTTTCTCCCGGACGTTTGAGAGGACCAATTGATCATTTTTTTTCTCCCTTTACATTCTTCTAAATGCATCCTTTCTGAATTTGGCCTACAAGCTAAAAGCACATATCTGACATAACATCTGACTGACTCTTAAATGGCTTTTAATGCCTAGGCAGTTAAAAGACCATGGGATGAAGATCCACTTACCATGACGGAAGAAGTCATGAAGAACATTTCATTAGAAGTTGTTCGTGAGAAGTTATTAGACCATATACATCAGGTAAAGTTTTAAACTTGGTCTAACGAGAAGAAGTGTGTTAAGTCAATGCATAAGAAACTGAGAGTGAGTGAGGAGGAAGAGGGATGCCATACACATTCTATGATATTCAATGATAACGTTATATTCTCCTTATTCAGGAAATTCCTTATACAATTGAACATCGCTTGATAGAATGGAAGGAATTAAAGGATGGTTCAATTAGGATTGAACAGCATTTCATTACTCGCAAAAAAAGCCAGCGGGGAATTCTTTTGGGGAAAAATGGCTCCAAAATAGGGTATGTCTTTTAATACTTACTGGCCATTACTGTCAATTCACTATTTGGTAGTTTTTTGGCTACATGTTTCCATCAATCATATTTGCCTGGACTGTTGGTGTTTGTTTTAATAGGTTAAAAGTATCCAAATTATGTGAGGAATAACTATCATTGGCTGAATGTTCTTTTGAAACTTTTGGAAGTTTGTGAAACCAGTTGACCAAATGGGAAACCTTAACGAGTTACCAAATCTGTTCCTTTGCTTCCCTTCTTCTTCTTCTTCTTGTTCTTCTAGTTTTTAATTCGTTATTATCTTCAAAGAATCTGCATGGTTAGGCTCAATAGATGAAGTAATCAAGGAGATATTATTAACAAAGGCAAAGATATTTCTGTTCTATTTATTGGTTTGCTTTCTAGATCTCTGTGAAGGGTCAAATGTTTATATCATTCAAACATCTGCCATTGTTTCAATTTGGTCTCCCTGCTTTTGTGTCAGTACGATCATCACCATCCAAAACTATTCCTAACACGCTTTCTTACACAGGAGAATAGGCCTTGAAGCTAATGAAGAACTGAGGTCCATATTCAAGAAGGAAGTACATCTCATTCTCGGTGTTAGAGTGAAAACATAAATTTGACAAATTGATTTGATCCACAAATGTATATAGATATAGATTGCATTTATATGTCGGCTTTACTTCGGTTAATGAGGCGGGTTAACTGAAATTCATGAAGATCCTTCTTTTCTGCAGAAGTAGGCCTATTCTAATCGCACAAGTTTGTCTTCTGCAGATGATATAAAGCTGTAATCTTTCTCTTCTGGCATCCTAACTTATGTAGCTTCGTTTTTCTTTACTAGAATTTGTAATGTTAAACACTGTATCAGAATGGCATAAATAGTTCGTTTTGGAATTGCTTTTACAAGCTTCTGTCCATTCTTTGGCTGATGGTCTCCCACTTATTCAAATTTACTCTGTGTGAGAACGTTCATCTTCTTAGTATCTACATAGAAGTTGAAAAGCACTGTTAGCTAAGGTTCTAAATGGGAATCACGATTGTGATTCGAATGCTTATCGTAATTTGTTGCAATTGTTTTGGTGTTAAGTGCTTAATGTTTGTAATTATTCATGGTAGGTAATGAGGTAGCTTATTCGGCTGGCATTGCCAAGATAAAGGCTAATTATATAATGGCTTACTATACAATCTCTTGTACATATAAAGAAATAAGTCTTTTTCAGTTTTATCTTTAAAACAATTATCAATTATTAAAAAAATGTTAAAATTTACTCAATTTTATAATACTAGATCGAATTTTAAAAAATAACGCTAGAATATTTTTAAAAACTAGATTGAAAATTAAATCGATAAGCTAATAAGTTTAAGGATAAGCTAATAAGTTTAAGGTTTAAAAGGGTTGAGTCGAGAGTTAATCCGGTCAGGATTTTATTTGAATTGCAGCAAAATAATCACAAATTTTTTTTTCGTGATTTTTGATTTTCTAAAAATTATGATATATTTAATTCTATAAAATGATTAATTCGAATCATAATAAAGTGAAAATTTAATTTGTATCTTATTTCGAAACTTGATTTTTATCTTTTTACATCATTCGAATCGTTTCTGAAATCGATCTGTCTCAATTACCGTAGTCGCACAAGTGTCCACCCTTTAACGGTATCTATAGAATAAGTTTAGAGAACTCTGTAACTCTTACAGAAAGGTTTAAACATGAAGTGTTAATTCTATAGAATTCAAGCCTATTTATAATAAACTTTAGACGTTTTAGTAATTTAATTGAAATTAAATACTAATTTCAATTAAATTTTAAGGATAATAGTTTACGCAATTTAAAGATTAAGGAATTGATAATTTATTCTGCCATCAAATATGTTAAAAATTAAATAAAATTAAAGTATTTAAAATTTGATTTAAGAAGGTTATTTTTATTCATTAAATATTTTAAAATTTAATTAAAAAAGAAAATGTTAAATAAAAATTAATAGGTTTATTTTAGTTTATAAAAAATTGACTAGTTTAGTAAAATTGCTCAATTAATAAATAAATTGATCGACTTTTAATAGTGGATGTTATTAAACTAAATTAAATCAACACATTAAAAATTGAATCAAAAAGTTGATTGGTTTAAGGTTGTTATTATTAAATCAGTTGAATTAGTTTAATTCAAAACTGGTCTTAATTATTAATTTTAATGTGGATTTAGTATTTTAGTATTTAATAAACTAAAAATGTTAAACACTTGAAAATAATTATGAATTAAAACATATGACATGTATAATTATTTTAAAATGTTTGATATTTTAAATTTATTAAATAATAAAAAATATAAATGACAGAAATATAAGATATGATATTCAAATGACAAAAATATTAATTTCATATGATTCATTACATTATATACGTTACCAAAAAATTTAACGTGAAATTATTTTTATTAAAAATTAAAAATTGAAATATTTCAACGTTATAAATTATTATTAAAATTAAATAAAATTCAAATGTTTTTTAAAAATTAACCCTTAAAACAAACTAGAAGCTGTAGCTCCAACCGGTGGCTTTCGGCTGTTCCAAAGGTCATTTGTTCTTTATTTAAAACATAATAATAATAATCCTTAAGTTGACAAAGGGCTCTTCTTATTTAAACGAGGTTGTGAGTTCTAACTTTTCTAATGTATGCGGTCGCTTAAAATTTAAAATCGAAATATTATTTCTTATAAAAAACCTATAAATTTTAGTGAGAATTAATTTGGAGGTAGATGATTTAAAAAATATCTTTCTATGGTTAGAATCTTACTATAATATCTCGTTGGTAAAAAATAAAAAATAATAATAATGTTACGAGTGACATATGGTCAACTGTTTAGGTTCAACCAACGAAAAGATGGACATGCTCCAGCCAAGTCTTTTGTTTTGTTCCGACGGCTGTTACCTTGTATAGCACTTTTATATCCACCGATGAATAGTCATGGTCAAGCATCTTGGTCCGAATGATTGATAATGAAATGCAAGCTGTCGTCTGATTCTTTCTCGAGCAACAAAATATCAAAATATTCATCATTTCATTATCATCTCTCATCCACATGATGCTCATCTTGACCTGTAAGAAGGAAGGAAGGAAGGAAGGAAGGAAGCCACGATCAACTAGCTTTTCAGAATATATATTCGCGAGCCAACTGATAGGTGAAGCAAGCAACAACCAGACTCCATTGTCAAGATGCAATCTTTGGAGAAGACTCACGTTGCGTTTATCTCTTCCCCAACTATTGGCAACCTCGTCCCAACCGTTGAATTTGCTCAGCGTTTGGTGGATCGTGACTCCAGATTGACCGCCACCATACTGATCGTCACCATGTCCCAGAGGCGAGTGCTCAACGACTACATTCAATCACGTGTGTCCACTACAATGTCCGGTGTGAAATTTGTGCTTCTCCCTGTCGCCGAACCCCCTAAACCAGATCAATATCAGTCGTCTATGGGTTACATGTCACTGTTTATTGCTAAACACAAGTTCCATGTTAAGGAAGTCATCGTTAAACTTATGCAGACAGAAGCAGAACCAGAACGTGGCTCAGTTCGGTTCGGTGGATTATTCATTGACATGTTCTGTACTTCCATGATCGATGTTGCTAATGAACTTGGCGTCCCTTGCTATCTTTATTTTCAATCTCCAGCTAGCTTTCTGGGATTCATGCTCCATTTGCCAAATCTTGAAACCCAGTTCACGTCCGAGTTCACCATTTCAGATGCTGGTCTTCTCGTACCAAAAGATCCGACTTTGGAGTTAGACATACCGAGTTTTGTCAACCGGTTGCCCCCACTAGTACTTCCCAGCAGTGTATTGAAAAGAACCCAAGATGGGTATTTCTGGTTCTTGCAACATGCGCGAAGGTACAAGGAAACCAGAGGTCTTGTCGTGAACACGTTCAAGGAAATCGAACAGCATGCAGTTAACTCCATTTCTGCAAGTAACTTGCCACCGGTTTACACGATCGGACCGGTTCTTGACTTAGCCGGACCTGTCCAATGGCATCCAGATAAGGCTCAGCAGGGAGGTGTGATGAAATGGCTTGATGATCAGCCTTCATCATCTGTGGTATTCTTGTGCTTTGGTAGTATGGGGAGTCTCAGCAGTTCTCAGTTGAAAGAGATTGCAGTCGGGTTGGAACAGACCCGGATTCGGTTTTTGTGGTCCATCCGTGAACCGCCCAGGGGGAAGCTAGACCTCCCTGGTGAGTACGCTAATCTAGAGGAGATATTGCCTGAAGGGTTTATGGAGCGGACAGCAACATTAGGATTAGTCTGTGGATGGGTTCCACAGGTGACCATTTTGGGGCATCAAGCCATTGGAGGGTTTGTGTCTCACTGTGGATGGAACTCCATACTTGAGAGCTTGTGGTATGGTGTGCCCATTGCGACATGGCCAGTCTACGCAGAGCAACAGATGAATGCATTTCAGTTGGTGAAGGAGTTGGGATTGGCTGTTGAGCTCAGGTTGGATTACAGGGAAGGTAGTGACTTGGTTGTGGCAGAAGAACTGGAGAGAGCACTAAGGCGTTTGATGGACGGTGGTGGTGATGATCTGAGAAGAAAAGTGAAGGAGATGAGCGATATGAGTAGGAAGGCTGTCATGGAAAATGGATCATCATATGCATCATTAGGATCATTAATTCACAAGTTGATAGCTGAGGCAGCATAAGAGTGCAACTTTCTAACTTGGAACTGAACACTAAGTTCTGCAGAACTTCCTGATTGATTAGTTAAAACCATGAAAAACTGAGCTTGTCTTGTTGAGTCCTCTGTTCTGTTCTGTTCTATATTTTTGACCATGTACATTTCCAATAAGGACTGCAACTTTCTAACTTGGAACTGAACACTAAGTTCTGCAGAACTTCCTGATTGATTAGTTAAAACCATGAAAAACTGAGCTTGTCTTGTTGAGTCCTCTGTTCTGTTCTGTTCTATATTGTTGACCATGTACATTTCCAATAAGGACTGAATCAGAGGGAATCCAATGGGGGCATCTGGTTTTCAATCACAAGCGACCCAAACTCTTACACGTGGTTTCTGGGATTTCGTCAAAAGTCTAGGAAACTGAAAACTACAACTGAATACCGCAGCCAAGCGTCCATGGTTTTTTGCCCCAAAACCAGTGTTTTGTTTCTGTGTCCAATCTTTGCACTTAAGCACTTCACTTTTATCTAATTTCTAATTTTATTCCCTCACGTTTTGCTATTTATGTATTTTTCTTGATGTAAATGCCTTTCTTGTTAGGTTAGATAGGAAAGGAAATGGTTATTTCAAAGCTTATGGGAAAAATAAGCTAAAAAATATAGTAACCTCCGTAATCCGAGTAGTGATAGGGACAAATACATAATTATACAAACATGTAAAAACAATAACATAAAAATGGGAAATTTGCGTGTCTGTCTCGTTAATTGCTTTTTTTCATTGGCACGGCGACTCCCCTTGCTGACAATATTACACGCAAAGTATATAAATGTGTAGCTTTGGCCTCGCGGAATTAGAGTCCAATTCAAGGGTCGTGTATCAGCTGATGCTAAATATCATAACTTGAGAGAATAAAGCGACGAAAGAAAGAGAAAAAGTTTGGAGATTTCAGCGGAGAAACTGAGATTTTCTTCTCGTTTCAACAGCTAGTCGTGGTATGCTCAAAGTTTCGATTTTTCCTATGTGGGTTTTCTTCTGTTGCTCCCTTTTATTCTTTTTTCCTTATCTGTTTCTGGGTATCTCTCACCTTGAGATTAAGTTTAAATCTCTTTCTGTTTCTTTTTTAAAAAAAAACAGGGAAGGTTTTCATTTTTTTTCATACAAGGTTCTAGCTTTTCTTACATTCTTGGTTTTGTGCGAACTTTGGTGAATTAGATGGGAAAATGGTTCTACATTGTTATAAAAGGCATATGGTTTTAGTCAATGTAGAAGATCAAGTTTCCTGCTTTAAGCATCTGGTTTGAAGTTCATTGACAAGTTTAGTTGGATTGAACATCTTTGCTCAATATTGTGCTCATATATCCCCAATTTTAAATGATGCAGGTTTTTGTAGCTTGTACATTTTACCAAATCAATTGCTTGGTCTACAAGTTTATCTGTTGTCTTAAGGATCTGAAACTAAGCACAAATTGGAACTTACCGAGCATAACTTTTGGAGTTCTGTCTGTTCTGAACAACTGTTGAAATGTCTCTCCTTTCAAAATTACGTTGCATCACTGTGGATGTCACTGGTACACTTATAGCTTACAAAGGTGAACTTGGTGACTACTACTGCATGGCAGCAAAATCTGTTGGACTTCCTTGCCCAGACTACAAACGTGTACATCAAGGCTTCAAACTTGCTTATACAGAAATGGCTAAGCAGTATCCATGTTTTGGCCATGCGACTAAAATGCCTAATATTGTCTGGTGGAAAACATGTGTCAGAAATTCATTTATCAAGGTATGTGGTTTTGAGATTTAAGTCTTTTAACAAGCTGTAAACCTACTGGTTACTGGTGATTTGTGTAGAGGAGAAAATTAATCCATGTCGCAATCCCATCAACTCATTTGTTATGATTGGTTGGTGGAAACCAACCATGAAAGCAACTTATGGCTTCAAGTTTGATCACTCGTATTAATCTTAAATCTTAGAATTCCATCTATCCGATGTTTTTGGTATTACCTTGATGAAGATTAGGCAAACTTTTAATTTTTCATATGAGAAATACTTGGAGGTTTTTTCTTTCTTTCTTATGTTCATCTAATTGTTTTAGTAGATAGCTCAAATTAATCTCTATATAGCTGCAGTTCAGTGAACTGGAGTTAGATTTAGATTATAAAATTTTGTTAATGTCTACTTATAATTGTCAGTTCATTAAGTTTTAGAGGAGTTTGATGATTTTTTTTTAATGAATGATGAGATTTTAGAATTGAAAGTGTGAAGCTTTCTAATCTATAAGAGTGATTCTTAAACCAGAAGTGAATAATCATAGACCCTTGTCTTTCGAAAATTGATAACTAAGAGGATAACTAAATTAATTTTTATTTTCAATAGTAACCGTTGAATGATTGAGTAAAACTTAACAAGTCCATTGTTCAATGGAAGTGGTTTTGTGCATGACTAGTCTTTACAGGATTACCCCCAAATTTCTTGAGACGAAGAAAATGCATTTCCATAAAGACAGGAGTGACATCCTTAGAAGATTTTTTGCTTTTGATGAACTCTATTATGAAATTTTAATTTGGTGTCTATGGTGAACTTAAAATGCCATCTTTGGACCTCAATGAACAGATGTAGTAATGGCAGGCAGTTGTTGAGGCAATATCAACAGTATAATCTACACGTGTGAAAAGATTTCTGAAACGAGGAATGCTGACCTTTGTCTTGTTTTCTGGCAGGCTGGATATGATTACGATGAGGAGACATTTGAGAAGATATTTAGACGCATATATGCCTCCTTTGGTTCATCTGCTCCTTACAATGTATTTCCAGATTCTCAACCTTTCTTAAGATGGGCTCGTGAACAGAATCTTCTTGTTGGGTTAGTAAGTAATGCGGAGTACCGTTATCAGGACGTTATACTACCTGCCTTGGGTTTGAACCAGGTAATTAGACATTATTCTCTGCAGAAAGATCATTAGGATCAAGGTTTTAAATCACCTCATTTCTCACACCCACATCATCTGCGATTTTTGCAATTACTTGATGCAACGGCAGTGTAATTCACCATGTAATCAACAGTTGCAGTTTAAAACCTTGATTAGGACTAGTTCTCTATTTATGAGGTTCTACAGTTCAAATCTAATCGTTAACTTATAACTTCATTTTTAGTCTTTGTTTTGTTGTTTTGAGATGCATGCTAAGTGGACAACAAATTGCTGTAACATAATACTGCGTGTTATCTGGACCTCATAGTTGTGTACCCTAATTGGATAAAACAGGGATCAGAGTGGGATTTTGGTGTATTCTCGGGTCTTGAGGGTGTGGAGAAACCAAATCCAAGGATATATGAGATTGCCCTTGAGAAAGCTGGAAATATAGCACCAGAAGAAACTTTACACATTGGAGATAGTATGCGAAAAGACTACCTGCCAGCGAAGAGCGTGGGTATGCATGCATTGTTACTAGACAGGTTCAAGACTCCTGATGCTGAGGACTGGAGGAAGTCTGGTGCACTTGTGCTTCCTGACTTGGTGACAGTACAAGAATTGCTTTCTTCGGGACAATTGTTGTGCTGAGAAGGGATATTCTTATCCAAAGCTACCTGTTAAATGTATATTTTTCATTCCCTCTCCTCTCAACTCAAAATTATTTGATACAGATTCTCAAAAGGGTCTGAATTTTGTGCGCAGAAACAAACAATCTTCATGTGACATTAGTGGTTGTTGCAAAAACCTTTTCTGGGATTGAGAGGGAGACCCAACAATGAGATGCTCTGTAATAGCTATATTCGTAAAGGCCAATAATTCCTTTCTTCTGCTGTTTCAAGTGTCCTATATGGAATGGAAGAATGGTATGCTTTGATCAATTTCTTCTAATCACTACATAACTTTCAGGTAATGAAATTTTGAAGAGCTTGGAAGAATCAGTCGGTGTACTTTCTGAAAATTAGATGTATTCTATAGCTCCCAACTATTATATTATCAGGTTTGCTTGTTTGATTAGATAACAACTTTTACTTAAACCCTTGTTCTTGGTTCAAAGGATCAAAACTTGATATTGCTCGGATCAAAAACTTTACTATTCGGTTAAACCCCATGTAATTCACCTCAGCCTACCAAAGTCCAACCTTTAAGAGCTTCAAATACACAGACTCTAAAATCTGCCAAAGATGACAATTGCATCTTCGCTCTTATAATTCTTCTTGGATTGAAAGCACTCGTGATGTTTTAAGTCAGCCAACCGAAGAAGCCCACAACACCGTATACGTATCCACGGAATTTAAATCTCATTTATGTTGGCAATGTCCTAAAGAGGATTTGTTTATTTGGTTCTCCATCTTAAACTTGTATTAAAATAGCTCCTGAGGCAGTTAGAGCTTCAAAACAATTCCTGCTGCCCTCAGATTCTTGAACCTGAACACGCCATCGTAAACTAGCTCAAGATATTATAGGGACCAAAACACGGATACAAGAAGGGATAATCAATTTAAGTGTTGCCAGAATGCTAAGAAACATGGAATCCTGGATTCAAATTCATTGTCATTGCTCTGTTCCAAGTGCTCGAGTAATGGAACAGTAATATCTAACCTTCATTAAATGATTATATTTGGCTTTTTGATACTGCTTTACAAGAAGAGAGCTTTTAGTAAAGACAAAATAACGGAAAAGTGGTTGGTAGATTCCCCTACGAATAGTGAATTTTTTGATCCGATCAATATCAAGTTTTGATCTTTTGAACCAAGAACTCAATGGGGTTTAAGGGTTTAAGTAAAAGGTGTTATCTAATCAAAAAGTTTATAATATAATAGTTGGGGCCTGTAGAAGACATTCAATTTTCAGAAAGCACACTTCACTGATTCTTCCAAGCTCTTTAAAATTTCATTATCAGAAAGTAATGTGATGATTAGAAGAAGTTGATCAAACTATACCATTCTTCCATTGCATACAAGATACTTGACACAGCAGAAGAAGGAATTATTGGCCTTCATGAATATAGTCATTGCAGAACATCTCAGACTCTCCCTCTCAAATCCCAGAAGGTTTTGCAAGAACCAATAATGTCACATGATGATTGTTTATTTCCATGCACAAAAGTCAGACCCTTTCGAGTATTTTGTATCAAATGATTTTGGGGTGGGAGGAGAGTGAGTGAAAAATATACATTTAACAGGCAGCTTTGGATAAGAATATGCCCCTCCTTAGCACAACAATTGTCCTGAAGAAAGCAATTCTTGCACTGCCACCACGTCAGGAAGCACAAGTGCACCAGACTTCCTCCACTCCTCAAAATCAGGAGTCTTGAAACTGTCCAGTAATAATGCATGCCTACCTACACTCTTGGCCGGCAGCTAGTCTTTCCGCATGCTATCTCCAACGTGTAGAGTTTCTTCTAGTGATATATTTCCAGCTTTCTCGAGGGCAATCTCATATATCCTTGGATTGGTTTCACCACACCTTCAAGACCACAGAATACACCATAAGTTCCACTCTGACCCCTGTATTATCGAATTAGGGTACGCAACTATGAGGTCCAAATGACAAATTACATGCACTAGTATGTTACAGCAATTTGCTGTCCACTTAAACGTCCTGATAACAGCACTCCACATTGGTAACTATTCCAAAGAGAAGATTCTGTTCACGAACCCATCTTAAGAAAGGTTGAGAATCTAGAAATACAGTGAAAGGGGCAGATGAACCAAAGGAGGCATATATGCGTCTAAATATCTTCTCAAACATCTCCTCATGATAATCATATCCAGCCTGCCAGAAAACAAGACAAAGGTCAGCATTCATTGTTTCAGAAATCTTTTCACGTGTAAATTATGCTGTGGATATTGCCTCAACAACTTCCTGCCAAACCAGGATTACTACATCTGTCCATTCAGGTCCAAAGACGGCATTTTAAATTCACCATAGACACCAAATTAAAATTTCATAATAGAGTTTCATCAAAAGCAAAAACTCTTCTATGGATGTCACTCCTATTGTGTCAACTATCATTATGGAAATGCATTTTTTTTCCTTCTCAAGAAATTTGGAGGTACTCCTGTAAAGACTAGTCATGCACAAACCCACTTCCATAATTCTATTGAACAATGGACTTATTAAGCTGCAGTCAATCATTCAGCTGTTACTATTGAAAATAACCTCTTATCAATTTTCCAAGGACAAGGGTCTATGATTATTCACTTCTAGTTTAAGAATCGCTTTTATAAAATAGAAAGCTTCATACTTTAAAATAAAAAATCTCATCATTCATTAAAAAAAAAAATCATCAAACTCATCTAAATCTTAATGAACTGACAATTATAAATAGAAATTAACAAGATTTTATAATCTAGCACTATTTATCAAAACTCTAACTATATAGAGATTAACTTTAGCTATCTAATAAAACTATAAGATGAACATATATGAAAAAAACAAAATCTCTTTCCACAATATGTTATGTTGATCTTTCAATCAAGAAAGGTGACCAACTACCAAAATTTGGTCCGAGTCTGTCTACATAAAATAACATTTCTTTTATTGTATTATCTGTGATAGTATATATTAAGAGCAAAGAAATTTAAGAAAGAAAAGCATAAGAAGAGACATCATGTAATCTCTCAAAAAAAAAGAGACATGATATTGGATGGTAATGGGCAGTAATAATTAGGAGAAGTAACTGAAGAAGTGAAACATAATCATGAAAGAAAAACCCCTGAAAAATATAATTATCATCATATACATCCTCTCATGGTTCAATGATTGGTGCAAATGTTATCTTTGGGAAACAATAATAATAGGAATAAGAATAAACTGCAGTGATTTCACATTGCTGTAACACTACAAAAGTGAGACCTAAATGTATATACTATATAGCAGGAACAAACACATACCAGAAAGAAAATTAGAAAGAGATTTAGGAAGAAGAATGATTAATAAGCTGAATATGAAGTACAACCCATGTTTTATTTACCTATGTGATATGGGATTAGGACCGCCAGAAATTTCATGTGTACCAGCATTAAAGATCCCTTCTTGCCATTGCAATGGAGATCTGCAATGTCTGAACTGAACTATTCTTTGAATTTATTGACTAAAGTGAATTTCTTCATCCTTTGAAAGATCACCCATTTCATGTCTCTTTGTAGCAACCAATCCCATGTTCGCTTCCTACAAATTGCCTCCAGATCTTGCTGTGACAGGTTTATGCTCCTTGTTGGCCATGGATGAGTGAACCATGGTGATGAAGAAGTAGAACATAATAGTCAACCAAGTAATACAAGGACAGGTTGCATGACCAACCATGCAAAAATGGATCATTAAAGAATCATCCAAGAACAGCTCCAAGCTCTTTACATAAACATGGTGAAAGATAATCTGCTTCAAAGTAAATCTTTTGAACTGGTAAGTTCAGCTACTAAGTTTGCCTAAAAATCAGCATATAAGTTCCTCCAACACCTCTCAATGGCTGCATGTATCCTATTAGTTTTGCAGAGCTGTTGAATGATTCCTGTCCAAGTAGATGCCTTGGGAGGTAACAGTTTTTGTAACATCACTTGCATAATTTCAGAAGCACCTGAAACTCTTTGTCGCTTAAATAGGCGAACCACAAGCTCATCTAAGAAATCTCTACCATCTTGAGGTGGATCTAATTTCTCTCTTAGTGTTGTCAAGAATATGTTACACGTAACCAAGTCAGGATCGCATCCCCGATCCAGCATAGTATTCAAAAGATCAATAGCACGAGATATACAATTTTGCTTGCACAAAGAATTAAGAAGAATGTTATATGTGACAATGTCTGGTTGAGAATTAGGTTCCTGATAAAGCATCTCATGATAAAGTTTCAGAGCCTCTTCCAATAAGCCAGCATTACAAAGACCATGAAGCATTGAACTGTATGTCACAACATCAGGCTTACATCCCCTCCGCAACATTTGTGTCCAAACCATCATAGCCTCCCTGAACTTTCCATTCTTGGAAAGCCCACAAATGAGTACACTGTAACAAACCACATTTTGAATACAATTATTCTTGTTCATGTCTTCCCACAGCTCAATGGCTTTATGACTATCACCAGTGTCAAAGAATCCCTTCATCAAGGAGCTGTAAGTGAATGCATTTGGCCTGCAACCCTTGATGACCATCTCATGAAGAATCTTGGCTGCTTCATCAGGCTTTTGCTCCCGACATAAACCATCTACAAGCACACTATATACAACAGTATTAAGTTGGCTACCATTGTCATTCATTTTCTTGAACAATTTCATTGCCTCTTCAGACTTCCCTTCCTTAAACAACCCACTAAGCAATGCTGAATAAACATGCACATTTACCTGATATCCTCTTTCCTCCATCAAAACTAATATGCAAACCCCATCCATAGCTCTTCCCTCCTTGACCAGTCCATTAATAATTGTCCCATAAGTGACCTCATTAGGCACACATTTACTCAGCACCATCCTATCCAAAAGACTAGCTGCCTTCTCTAACCTCCCTTTCAGACACAAACCATGGATAAGTGTGTTGTATGTAACTTCATTAGGAGCACACCCTTTGAGAAACATGTTATCGACAAGCTTCACTGCTCGTGATAAATCACCCTTTCTGCACAAGCCACAGATCAAAATATTGTAAGTAATAGTACTAGGAAAACATCCGTCAATCTGCATCTCGTCTAACATAGAAACTGCTTCATCTATCCTACCTTCCTTGCACAGTCCATCTATCAAGGTGCAGTAAGTGTACACATCAGGGACCCATTTCCTAACTGGCATCTCTCTTAATACCTCAATTGCATCATCAACTAATCCCAGCTTACACTTTGCCTTAATAATCAGATTAAATGTAAGTACATTGGGTGATATATTTATATGCTTCTCATTCACGACGTGATTAGAAAACTCCAAAGCACGATGATATAGTCCCTCTTTTATAATAACATTGAGCACTGAATTAAATGATTTTACAGTACGCTTACATTGAAACAGCTTAGACATTTGATCAAACAACTCAATGGCTTTCTCAGGCAAATGTGCTTTCCCATAAGCCTTAAACATAACTATAAAACTCCTTTCCAAGAAAACTCTTCCCTCAAGCCTCATACGATGCAAAACCTTCTCCAGCGACTTAAAATCACTCAAATTTGCATACTTTTCAATAAGCGAATAAAAGGTCGAATCACCAAGCTTGTAAGTACCCATTTTGGAGCCCGACTTGAAGATGTTGTCTGATATTGGAGGCTCAGATTCATTCCCGCTTTCCATCTCATTGTGACTACTGAATTCATCGTAATTTCTGGGTTCGACTTCTCTAGGTTGGTTCAATGCTTTTGCATGAAACGAAAAGTGGCAGTGAGCAGAATAAGAAGAAGAAGGAAACTTAATGGGGATTAAGTGATTATAGGTGCCGAGACCATTCAGGACTCTGAAGAACGAATAAGCGAGAGGCTTTAGACTACAAAGTGGGCATTTTTGGCCAGTTGGGTTAAGTACGTGCGTAAACATCCTCGCCCTTGCCTCTGCTACTCCTTGAGTCACCGCCACATCTAAAATGCTCATCAGACCGCCAACAGTCACCCTCAAACTCTCAGTCCAGTACAAAGACACCAAAATTTTCTTTCTCCTGCCTTTTCAGAAATAAATAAAACTTTCCCATTATATCAAATTGCACAACATAACACCCATAGAGAAACAAAAAAGAAAAAGAAACTTGTTCTGGCATTTTAGCAAACATCTAGTGTACAGAGGAAGGTAAGAGAAGATGCCCTAGTAATCACAAACCCGAGTTCGGGTCACTAGATACATAAGAATCACTGTAAGGAACACTAGAATCCCGAATTCTGCAATTGGGATCTAACCAGTTTAGCTTTCAAATGGTTGAAACTTTGAAGTTTGAACAAAATAGCCGCACAGTCCTGAGCAATTGTCTCAGTAGTGTGTCAAACCGGGGAGGTCGGAAATGAGATTGGGCCGATCTTTGATCCATCAGGGTTTCGTGACCCATTAATAGGTAAGAAGTTTTGATCATCTAATTTTAGTTGAAACGACGTCGTTTTATTATTAAAAAATGACATCGTTTTACTAATCAAACAATCTACACCTAAACTGTCTGACATGTCTAATTAGAGAGGGGCGTCGACTAGACCTGGCAAAATAGGCGGGTCACCCGTTTACCCGCCCGTACCCGCCCTAACAGTCCGAGT
>JANTNU010000003.1:33079901-33091611 GCA_024752395.1 Erythroxylum havanense
AGGGTATGGATTTTCAAAATCATTACCCGTTTCTATAAATTTACCCGCGAACCCGTACCCGTGTGACCCGTACCCGTAAGACTCGTACCCATACTCAGACCACCCGCCCGTTTGCAGGTCTAGCGTCGACGCATGATGATGTCACATTAGCAAAGATAACGGTGAGATTAACATCGGATTATAATTGAAAAAATTAAAAGTTTAGATATTTTATTGATATTTTTTTTAAATTCAGGCTATAATTAAAATTTTGAAGAAAATTTGAACTTTTTAAAGTAATTAATCCTTAACAAAATTAAAAAAATAATTTTATAATAATAGCCTATTTTAGAATACAAATCATATTGAATAATCTTACAATAATAACCTATTGAACATCTTGCAAATATTTAAAATTAAAACACAAATCATTCTTATAATAAAAGATTATTATATAAAATGTCATCATAACATTAATTTAACTTATACGAAAAATAGTTAAAATATGTTTTAAACCAAGGTTATGAGTTCCGTACTGTACCGGCCTAAAATTAGTATGACACTTTAAATTTTAGTACCGAATTTGAATGCCAGTCGGTACCGACCGATTTCGTTTATACCAGTCGGTATGCAAAATACCGGTCAAATATCAGTCGATACCGAAAATTTTTAAAAATTAGGAGACTTTTTTGCAAAATTTTCAAATTTTCCCTTCCTCCTTCCTCCTTTTCCCTTTTTTTCAAAGTTTTAAAAATAATAATAAATATTTTATTACTAATAATAATTATAAATTAACTAAACTTAAAAATAAAATATTTTATTTTTATTACTAATAAATCATTTTTATTTAAATTTATTCTAATATTTTATTTTTTAAAATAAATAATTTAAAAATATTATTTATAAAATAATATTTATTTTATTTATTTTAAATTATTAAATCAAAATTTATTTAAAATTTATATATTTTAAAAATATATTTTAAATTTAATTATATTTATTAATAATTATTAAATTAATTTTATATATTAAATTAAAATTGTGATTATGTCTAATTAAATGTAAAATGAAATGGAATGTTAAAAATAAAAATTCTAAAAAATAATTCAAAAATAAAATACAAAAATTTGAATTATTTTTATTATTTTACAATAAATTATTATATTTAGATAATTATTATATATAGACATATATTATATGTAGATAGTTATTATATATATAAATAATTATAATATAATAAAGATATATATAAACCAAAATGGATAAGATATAAAAAAGCAAAATTAAAAAAACTATATGATAATTAACTATTTTATAATTTTTAAAAAAATTTAGAGACTATTTTATAATTTTTAAAAATTACTCAAAATAGTACCTAATATTTTAATATTACCAGTACAGTATCCCACCATAACCTAATTCGGTACCAACTTTGGTGCAGTATTCATAACATTGATTTAAACTAGTGTTTTTCCATTTAGCATAAAGCTAATTTAAAACTTTATAATATATCTATAAACACTTGCACCTAAAATTTAGTATCTTAGTGATATTTGTAAAGAACTAATTTTGCACCTAAGCTTCATCAATTAGAGGAATATGATTCTTATTTATCAACTAATATATCCCTTGTATTACTTCCCCAGTTGATGATAGTTTTTTTTAAGTATACATTGAAGGTTCACACAGATCATGAGGACCAACAAAAATGGCCACTTCACTAACGTCTCCTTTATCTCTTCTCTGAAGTTTCTTCTGTATACTGCCCATCACACGGTTCTGGCTACCATTTTACATCTAAACTATGAGAAGGGATGAAGGTAAGTGTGCTTATCCTGTGAAGCCTTTTTTTCAGTGTACAGTCTCAACGTCCCTATTGAATAAGGGATAGGGGAAGAACAGTAAGTGAAACTCTTATGTGTTTAGTATAGCAACCAGTATAACCAAAAGCAGTCCCTCAAATGGAGGTGTTTCATTTCAGCAGAGATCGGTTCAGCTCTTGCTTCTGCAGAAAAGTTAAGAACACTCTATAGATTCAGTTGAGACATAAACTGAACTTCTGACATGAAGTATTGATGAAGTTGTTTTCATCACCTCATACTGTTGAGCCTTGCCGCAACGGTCGGGCTTCGGTTGGAACCTCATTGTTTTGATGGCTGTCTAATGGCATGTACTGTGACATGATAGCCATGATTTCTGAATCCATGTAGGACTGCATATACGAAGAGAATTGCTTAGCAACCGCAGAATTACACCAAGCTTCAACCGGAATAGTAAGTAAACCTTGATGAACAAATTTTACATACCCGAAGCCTGTATTTGTAGAATATATAACCGGCAAGACCGATTCCAGCAACAACTACAAACATGAAGGTAATGAGCCATCCAACTTTCGATCCACTTTTTTCTGCAGGATGAACATATATGTTCGACATAGTCCCACAGTTACTTCTCAGGATTAGATTGATAAAAGATAGGAAGTGGACATTACCAATTAATATTATGAACATAAACTCATGAAAGTGAGCTTAGTAGAGATCAGTATCAAGGTAGAATGAGTATAGAAAGTGAAGCATTGAATGGCCTGAAAATTTCTTCTGAAAATGCATAGTAGGTCCTATAACTTGAGGCAAGTTGGCTTACCAATACATATATCCTGTTCCTTCATATAAAGGAGATTTCCCTTGCACTTACACTCGTACCCGCCCCACGTATTCTTACAGGAGCAACCATCACACTGACAAGCGGTGCTTTCCCTGCATTCATCAATATCTGGGCAGAAAAGTCATTGAAACTGTCTTCAGACTTCTGGTAGTGAGTTGAATGAACAAAAATTTTCTCATTACAGAAAAACAGAATTCAAGAAGAAGATCACCTTCACACTTCTGGCCATTACCATGAAATCCCGGCGGGCATTGACATCCTGCCAACTGGGAATCCTAGTTGATAAAGAAAAGAGTTTCTATAGAATGAAAATGAGAAAGTTTTTTGACAATGGGAAGTATTTACTATTCTGAGGAATTAGAAGAAAAGAAAATGAACTATAACATCACTGAACTGAACAAGCTGAGAAAGTCAATCCATGTCTTGTTTCTGACCAGCATCCTCCATTGTTTATTGCGCACCTTCCAGGCCCAAAAGCTGGCGATCCAAGCATAAGGAAGAACATTATGCATGAAAATAATGCACCAGTTCACATGAGATGAGAAATGCAAACACAAACAGAAGAAGCAAAAGGCATTTCTTTCTCAAGATTCCATTACTATTATTGCATAGCAGGATGATCTAGTTTCTTTTAGCTTATAAAATTTATAAACTTCAGAAAGCAATAAAAAGTGAAAACAATTTCTTGGTTTTATCCAGATATTTTTATTTTCTGTTACAAGCAAAAATAGTCAAAGAAAAGAACATACGTTCACAGGACGTATAACCATCTCCTCTGTACTGTATACCCTCCACAAGCGGACACTGGCAAACTCTCCCTCTAAAAGTGTCCTGACAAAATCCAAGATTGATCCAAGTGAAATATAAAAAAGAAATCTAAAACAAAATGGTAGATCAACTACAGCAATTCTTCTCAACCCATAAATCAAAAACTCATCCACAAATTTGTACAATACCTTGCAAGCTGTTACATTGGAGGGTTTGTCCTGCCAACAGCCTCCATTCCTTTCGAGGCACTCGTTAGTCTCAATGTCTGTCAATACCGGAACAAGTTAACAAGAGAAATACAACAAATTAAATGTTAACTAGTTGTATTCAAGTGGAAAATAAAAGTAAGATTATCAACCTGAACGTAAGCAAATTGGAGGTTCAGTGGTCTCCTTGAATCCAGAGCATATGGCCTTAAGCACAGCTGTTCTGTCCAGTTTTCCTTCATAGCAAAAACAACATCTTCTAATATAGGATGATTGCAACCATTTGCATTAAAACAAATAAGAGATGGGAGTAAATGGTCAGAAAAAAATCGACTAATCATGCTAAGATGAATTGCTTGTTGTAGCTATTTATGAGAGGAGGCATATGAATCATCAGACGCAAGAGAAGCATCCCAGATACACATGTAGTTATAAGTTTGTGCTCCTTACAAATATGTTTGTCACTTCTACTTCGATGCACAAGAAAATGTAGGTCGGGGAATGCTACTGCCCTTCTTATGCAGTAAGGAAGCAGAAGGGTAGTAAGAAGCATATTGCAAAACCAGAATGAGAAAGAAAGAAGGTGTATATGATTTAATACAAACCTCTGTACTGAACATCATTAATAACCAATGTTGGCAAAATTGTAACATCACCACGAGTTCCTCGCCCGAGCTAATGCCATGAATCAGAACAAAAATGAGTTCAAGCACCAGAAGTGTATCATTTAATAGAAATCCACCCTTTGTTGATTATATGAGATACATGTTCATTAATGACTACTCTCTGAAGTTCTGAAAGGAATTGTACTCGATAGCTATTAAGAAATACGGACCTGGCGTTCTTGCTCAGTTTTTAGCACTTCATTGTCGACATCGGCTTCAGGATCACCCATGCAGTTCTTGATCTTATCAACCGGCAAATCTAATACAAGACACTATTCCTTAGAACATGAATTCAACAAGAATTGCATAAGGAGAATTGTTAAAGAAAAGACCTTACCAAGTGATTTCAGAACATCCTCTGCACATTCTTGGCTATACCTCTTCTTCTTCATAGAACATCTGATGTGGAAATCTGTCACAAAATCCCACCAAACCCAAGACCTACCACTCTCACTTGCAACCCTATGGACACATAGCTGTCTCAAGTTCTCAAAGACCACATCCTTTCCATTGTAACCCTCTCCAAAGTCCTGTTCTGGATCAGGTGCACAGTATCTCCCATGGTTTATGCACTGAGACTTGCATTGATCGCTAAGAATAAAAGCCCGAGGGCAATACCAGGTGATATAGTGTGGTGTGAACCTGGTGTAACCCCTTTTCTCTAGGATTTGAGCATGGCCCCTAAAGCTCTTCACAAAATCCATCTGTTCATCACATCTAACACCACATTCATCATTGCTGTTTGTCCAAAGCTCATACTCAACTCTCTTGTCAGGGTGGGGCACAGACTCTCTCCAATCCATTTTTATCACAACATCCTCTTTGCTCTTCAATGCTTGTTTCAAGCTTTCAGCAAAAGGCTTCTCTATTAACGCTGACGGGATTCTGATTTTCTCTACATAACCATTTGTGTCACCACTTGCCTCCGGTGAATCCATAGTTATTAACTGCTCATCCACACTATCAGCCACTAATACTGCTGAAGCTCCAGCTTCTTGAGCATTCCATACCTTCAAGGCAAAGTAGCAATCTGCAAAGGGTAAATTGCAGAGATTAGTGAGAATAACCCTCTTCACTTCCTAGCTCGAAATTGGTTAAGCTTCAGTAGATTAAAAACACCCTTGCAGTACTAAAGATGAAAAAGTAACAGTATACACGTAGAGCCATTGCAGGATTTTTTTTTTCAGTTTGAACAAAACCAACCAAAGTTTTTGATACAAATTCAACAAATATTACTAGAAACAGAGGAACCCCATCCCTAATATCGCCTAATTGTACCCAAATATCAGTCAAACAAATACCTACCGTAATAAAATTATATGTTGACTCTAATCCATAAGAAATGACTGAAGTTTCAAACAAGCTATTGATAAATGAATAAGAAGATAATCAGTAAATATAACAGAAGGAGAAGGATTATAGATAGAAGTCAACAACAAAAGCAGAACAGAGATAAATAGTGGTCCAGGAGAAACCAAGGAAATAGTACCTCCACGATCAACAAGAAGAATAGTAGGGCGAGGACCCTTAGACCGGAAGGGTTTATCACCGTCAAATGGTTGACACCCAAAAGACCCTTTATCAGGATACACCACAGAACCCACCAGGAACCCTCCATAATCAGGCGTTCCAAAGTTTCCTATTGCACTGTCACGCTTTGACCGCAGATTTAACGGAGACAACACACGTATGCTACTCTTCTCCACCACAAAACGACCCAGCACACCGCTCTCAAGCAGTGTTAGTATCAGAAACCAAGACACCAACTTTCTGGGAAAAGCCATGCATACGAACATAATCAAGAATAACACGGAACTGGGTTTGGATTGTTGATGTTTGTTTCCTGAGAAGAAAAGCAGAAACGAAGAAATAGGAGAGTGTATGCAAAGAAGACTTTGCAACGGTCTACGGGCTACAAGTGCAGGGTAGAAAGAAAGTCATCTTTTCAGAAATTCATGCTGTTATAGTTTATTAGCAAATTCATGATTAAAAAAGCATAAAACTTGAATCTTGGAGCAAATGAAGGAAAGGGTAGGTCGGATATTAAGTGTAAGAGAGCGCTTTCAGAGTGAGATTGATGTGTTTACTTTAACTTCGGTCTTTGTATATATCAACAAAGTTGTGACGTAAAGGAAACGACATGGAAGGAAGAAGAGAAGTCAGGTGGTTGACAGAGTCAGTGGAACTACCAAGCCATTTCATTTATTAAAGCTCAAGAATCACCTGGAATTAAGACTTTAAGGATATGGAGACTTGTCTGTGATAGATGACTTCCATGTTTTTACAGTGACAAAACTCAAAACCATGGAGTTTTGAGTCGATGCATAAAAAGTTTTGAAACAAAAACAGAAAACAGAAAGACATAGACAAACAATGCAAGGTATTGTTAGGGGATCATGTTCAGAAAAGGAATTTTAGGAGAGCTGTTCTTGACAGCGGATTTCTCAATCACACCAGACAAACAATGGTGAGGTACTTAGAAATTGGATAGATAAATAAAAAGCTAAAAAAAAAAAAGGAACTTGTACTTTGGAATATTATAACTTTCTTGCAACTATGCAATGCATTGTCATGAAAACACGTTAAAATTTATAAACACTTAAATTTAATTAATTTATTTATTAAATAATTTTAATAATTTACTTATATTAATTTTTCTAAGGTGAGCTTAGAACAACTTTTAAGTCTAATTTTATTCTAATAAAAAATGATTTTGTTAATTTATATTATCATAATCTAATTCTAATTTTTTTCTATTTTTTTAATATTACAGGAGGGTCTTCTCCTTTTCAATAAAATGGAATATTTTAAGTTAAATATTATTTAAAATAAAATTTGTTAAATCTCTTTCCAATTTAATATATTATCTATGTATTTAAAAATTATCAATAATACTTCTATTAGAACACCCCCTTCTCTACCATCAACTTTCGTTACAATCCCTAATAGGGAACTTTAAATTAATATTGTACAGTGAAATGTCTAATATCGCGTGTTGAAAATGATGTCATTTTTAAAGTTTTACTTCCTCTTATTCAAAATATGTGTCGTTTTAGATAGATGCAAATTTATTAAGAAAACTAGTGAAATGTTTGATATACATTTATCAATTGCATGTTGAATTGCTTTGAAAATATAATCTATATAATTAGGATGTGAGAAAAATTAAAGAGTAATTTTGAAAATAAAATTATAAACATGCATGAAAAATTGTAAACGACACTTATTTTGAACAATTAAAATCTCTCTAAAACGACACTTATGTTAGATAGGAGGAAGTAAATTTTTATGAAAATTAGGAAAATAAATGTTGCACTTTTATAAATTTAAAATCATGGAAAGTCAATTACAAGACATTTTAATGCAAAGTCAATGTAGAAAAATATTGAATGGGTAGAAGTAGAACCCAAACTACAAGGCAAGATGAGGTGCTGTGATAGAACCCAAATTACAAGGCAAGATGAGGTGTTGTGAAAGTTAAAGTGATGCCTACAGGCAACAACCATTCATCACAATCGTGGCAATGAACCAATTCATCCCATTCTCAATTCCAATTGAAACTTAAAGAGATTTGATTAAATATATCTTTTAATTTTATAAAATAAAAAACATCTTTTTTAAAAAAATTATATTCAATTCATATTAATTTTGAAGCTTATATTAAAACTCAAAATTTAAAAAATTGTTTAAAATATAATTTAAAAATTGATCCGGTCTATAAAATGTGATTGGATCAGACTAAAGTCACACAACCCTTGGCAATCTTGACCATTCAATTAAGACGCGGTTTGGAAAATTCCAAAGGCCATCAATAACTTGTGGAACGGGTCAAGCAATCCCAAGTCAACTAGCTCAATTTGTAGTTCTGTTACGATTTTTTTATAAAGAAAGTAAAGGATTAGTAGTTTATAAGTTTCTGGGAAGTAGAAAAATATATATTAAAGAACTCTAACATGATGCCGTATCCAAATTGACTAATATAAAAAAGAGTTAACCTTAACCATATTATACAATTAGGACTCACACTTCACCAGAAAAGCACTTGTTTTATCCATTTCGGCATTTCGATCCGGTTAGAATATTAAAACGTGTAACTTAAGATTAAACTCTGATACCATGGATTTGTTGGAATTTACAATAAACTTATGGATTATATCAAAAAAAAGTTACACTACATATAAGTTTAAATGAGATTTTATTTTAAAATTAATTGTTGATAAGTAGAGTAGTTCACTAGACTTATATGTTAGTCTTATTTTCTCTATTTCTTTATTGTGAGACAAACTCTCACTCTTTATATTTCAATAACCCTCTTCACATGTAGATCTAACACGTGATATAATATATCATTTCGAGGTGTTAATGACTAACATAAGAACAACTTGCTCTGATATTATGTTGGAATTACAATGGGCCTACGGGTTTATAGAAGAAAGAAAATTAAACCATATACAAGTCTAATTGAGGTTCTATTCTAAAACCAATTAGTAATAAGTGGAGTAGCAGCTTACTAGACTCATATATTAGTCTTTTTTTCTTCAAGGTGGGACAAACTCACATTTTATATTTTAACAAAATTTACCTTAAACAACGTAATTTTAGGTAATTAATCAAATCATTCGAACTTTCAAATTACATTTTGAACTCATTTTCAAAATTTAAGCATGAGTTAAAATCTAATTAAATTAAATTTATTTTAGTTTATAAGAATTTATTAATTAATAAAAATTGATTGATTTATTAATAAATTGAGTTATTTTTTAAAAATTAAAATAAATCGAAACGAAAAATTGAACAACTAAAAATTTTTACGGTTGAATTGACTGAATCAGTAAAGTTTTTTAACTACTAGTTTTGAGTAAGATTTCTTTTTTGTAACACCAATAAATTATTAACCTAATCACATGGCTTTAACCCCAAATTATATACTAACGGGATTAGTACGGCCGTTGGACAATACAACGCCATATTATGTGGCCCAAATGCAATTAATCATATTAAACCACTAATGGCCTATCTGGTGAAGTTATTAGACCATTCAATACCAAAGCTTAAGGTCCTAAGTCTAAACCAGTCTTTGTGCAAAGAATAAGAACTTGGTCATACCCATACTACAAGCAATCTTTTTGTTGCTTCCATTCCATGCCACTTAATCGCATTGAAACACGTTACTTATGTTTTTTTTTAATAGTATTGAATTTTTAAATAAAAAATTATTTAATTATTAATGTCAAAGAGTAAATAACATTTAGATATAAATTAATTTTATGAATTTAAATAATTTTATTTTAATCTTTGTATTATTTATTAATAAATAATAATAGAAATATTTTATTAAAATAAATAAATACATAAACAAATAATTTTAAAATTTTTATTTATTTTTTAATATATAACTATCACTTTCTATAAAATAGTTTTAATCATAAATAAATATTTTACAATTTTCAAATTGATGTAATTTAATATATCTTGAATATAAAATTTTATTTAAGCAAAATATCAATCTTTAAAATATGTTCAAAATAATTTATAATTTTAAATAAATAAAATATATTATCCATAGTTTATTCATATTAAATATTTAACTAATGTATATTTAATTAATTTCTAATAGTATTTTTAAATTATGAAAAGATGAATAAAACAATTTAATAAGTTTTTATTAATTTAAAGACAAAACCATACAATTAAAAACCGTAATAATTGACTTTAAAACTTCGTTTAAGGAGATGAGCAATTACCGAGATACTACAAAGAAATCTGTGAGACAATCACGAGTTCTTGACAGACAACGGATTGTCTGGATTGGTTAGCCGAATATAGTTACGGAGTGCAATTAGGAATTAACTGGTTTTTCAATATTGTTAAGGGCCCATCTCTTTTGTTGTTTGCAGACTCAGTTGAGATATTGCTCTCTCGTGTCACTTATCTATAGTTTTCTTAATTAGGCCTGGGCTCGTTACATACAAAAAACAAAATTTAAAAGCAGCGCCTTCTAGTTCTTGTATGTATGTATTTTGGACGTTCCTCTCTTGGTCCTACTCATTCCCAACTCTTTATCTATATGTATTTTTTGTTTACTAATAGCTTAAGTCGTATCAATAATTTTAGTTAAGGTCTAATTGAATAAATTTAGTGTTAATTAGTACTATATACGGTCTAGACTGAAAAATTATAGGGGTGTAGTAGTTTCGAAAATTTTCAAATTGTGTCGCAGTCGTTTATAGTACAATAAAAAACATAGAAAAATTAAACAATCAAAAGCAAAATAACAAATCAACACCGAAATTTGTTAACGCAGTTTGACACAATTTGCCTTTATCTGCGGAGTTTTCACCCAGTTTAATTCTTTCACTAACGATAATAGTTTTATAAAAGACTTTATTGAGCCGACATCACTTAACCCTTAACACTATACCTCATCTTCACTACTCGTGAAAAAATTTCATACCCAATAGTACGTCTGTCTTGTATTAACTTTAATAGGATTTTTATGAAATAAACAACTCAAGTGATTAAACAATAACTAACATAAACAATGACAACACTTGAAATACAAAGCAACTTCCTTAAATATGCTACTTCATCAACGAAAGAACGGGAAGTGGTCTACCAAGAATGTTGCTATGAATCTTCAATATAGTCATTGAAACATCTCACCCACAGCAGTCACAAAACTTCTCAAATCAACAAATATTTTATCACCAAAACGTTAACCCAATAGAACTGCAACAACCACGACACCTGTTGAAGTTTTTTGCACCAAGCTAACAACAAAGACAATAGCTACAAAGTTACAAAAACTTCTGGAATTTTCATACACCAACAATAAAACGACAGCCACAAATTACCCAAGACAAGCCTCAATTGCCGTTTAACAATAGGAAATAATGCAGCTAGCCATCAATAATTATTCAGCCCCCTTACATCACCTAATCAACAAAAGATGTAGCAACAAGATGAATTAATTATCAACGTAAAACCAATTGCAAAATCACACACAATAACTACCAACCTAACACCGGACAACCACCAAACCAGCTGCAAAAAATCATACAATTAACCACAAAAATACAACCCCCACTCACAATCGACTACGTCTTATATCATCAATAACCGTAGCTAACAAAAGACGTTACCGTCTAAGAACAACGAAGTGGGTTGCACGAACAACTCAATTGAAAGTAAGCACCTACCAACCTATATGGCCATCATCTCTTTTTAGGCAATGATGTATTTTACGACAATAATAAAAATGGAACATTGATAGTCCACCATCCGTAGATACACCCAAGAACAAGATACTCACATCATACAAGTAGTCTTCTAATCATATAATTCTTCTGTTGGAACATCCCGGGGTGAGCATCACATGCCCACAGTGCGGAATTTAAAATTTTTAGTTCCGGGACATTCCCGAAGCCA
>JANTNU010000003.1:33101021-33124188 GCA_024752395.1 Erythroxylum havanense
TGTTTTGTTATATTGGATGCCATGAGGTTTTAGAAATGATCGAATCGTAGTGCACACTCGTCGTAGGTTATGCATCGATATGACCTACGGGCGTCCCGGTGTATACTCTACGGTGAGGGGGCGCTACAATATCTCAGTCTAAAATTTTAAAATAACAAATTATAAGTTATTTCTTTGTATATAACTCAATAATTTTTTCGAAATAAAATTATTCACTTGTGAATTTCGAATAGTAAAAGACATAAATTTCTCGTAGTTCAATATATTTTTAAAAAATCTCTTAATCTTTAAAACTTTCGAAAAAAATTCTTTCTAATAGATTTCGAGTACTAATTAAATGTTACTTATATGATGATTCAATCTATTTCGTAAGCTCGAATCGAAGTAATTAAATTAACTTCAAATAATAGTTTATTAATTTATATAAATTATTAATTTAATTCAAATTTAATTAATTGATATCAAATTTGTATGAGTTGAATTATTATATTAATAAAATTTGATTAATTCATGCATAATGTTCATATCATATGCATTTTATCATTATTTTTAACTAAATCCTAAAAGAAAGACACTTTTCTAAGAAAAACTGAAAACTAGAAAGGTCTTTCAAAAATTTTAAAAATTAAGAGATTTTTCTAAAATTCCTTAAATAATTATAGAAGTTTGAACCGAGCACCAAATCGATAGACAGCTCGTCATGCGGGGAAAGAGTTTCTTCAAGCTTTTGATAGTTGGAAAACTTTAAAGTGGCAACATATGTATAACATAATCACACAGTAGGTTATATGTGGTCCATTTGCCCTTAAGTATATTTTAACCGTTTGAAGAATTCATTATCGATAAAGACTGTTAGAGAATATATAAAATCAATTGAGTTGGCCTCACATAACAGCTTAAACTATTATGATGAAACGATCACTTAATATAATATCAGAGCCTTTATGACCAAACGATCATGGGTTTAAGTCCAAAGGGCTTCCACTTGAAGGAGCGTGTTAGAGAATATATAAAACCAACTGAGTTAGCCCTACACAACAGTTTAAGCTATTGTGGTGAAATAATCATTTAATAAAGACCATATATAATTATATATATAATCACATAATTAGGTTCAGAGGTCCATTACCCTTGCTTATGCATTCACCCTTCGAAGAATTCATTCCCAGCACACTGGGAATCAGAGAAAAGAAAGTTACCTTTCTGTCTCTCAATTGCCTCAAACAGCTAGTGTTATAAACAATAATTAAAAAAATAAATTAATTCGGGTAATTCAATTTTAAAAATTTTGAGTCGTTTAATTTTTTAATTTAATTTAAATTTATATTAATAATTATAATTATTAAAAATTAATAGATGGCCAATTTTTGTAAATTAAGTAATAAATTTTTATAAACTAAAATAAGCCGGTTGATTTTTATTTAGCGCTCTCCTTCAACTAAACTTCAAATTTTTTTCAATGAATAATGATAATCTTCTTCTTTAATCTTATTTAAAGTTATTTAATTAAATTAAATTTTTGTTGTGTACCGTATTTATGATGATATAATATTAGTTAGGACTTTTAAATCTTAATCTTTTTATTTCACAGATTTAATTTTCGGTCCGACTTTTAAAATATTATTTAAAAGTAATATTTCAGTACTTACATTTTTATTATAATGTTACCATTTTATGACACACGAGCTAGAAAATTATGACTTCCCTAAATAATAGGCAATTACTAGGCACGTAAATTATAATAAAATTAGATTTCTACAAACATTATACCTTTAGGAAGCATAAAAGAGTTAATTTTAGATGAATCATTCATAGAAGTAAAGTTATTCGTAATTACATTTTTTCGAATAAAGCATTTTTGAAACTTAATATATTAATATATGATTACTTTCATTAATAATCATTCTAAAAAGAGAAGACTATACTTTCTCAAATATAAGAGGATGCTTTTTGTTATATTTAAGTAATATACGGCTCTAATTAAAAATCAAGCCAAAAAATGAATTATATTTTTCAATTCTGATTATGTTTTATAATTTTGTGAAGAAGAATTTAATGAATTATATAAAAGTTTTGTTATAAATTATAATTAAATATCACACAATTGCATGATTTTTAGAGATGACAATGGATTGATCCATAAGCCTAGATTCAGTGTTTTCAATGAGTCGAGCTTAGGTTCATACTGATTTAAAGCTCAGCTATTTTAAGCAAAATGACAGAAGAATTATGTCTCGAGTAGGCTTGCCTGGGCAGCTCAGGTTGGTATTTAATTAAAAAAAATATTTTATGTTTTTAATTTTAAAATTTATTTTAAAAAATAAGTCAATTCATTGTTATCCTTAAATTGATTTTTTCAACAAAATGATGCTACTAAAAGCATGAATAAAATATTATTGGAAGTAGGGTGCCATATCTAATCAAACTTTGGTTTGTCCAAAGATTTGAAGTGTCATCCACAACACATTATTTGATGAATTTCTCTCTTCACATATTTCTTATTTTTAGGAATCTTAAAAAAGTATGGTTTGGTGCACCTGCTAGCTACTCTAATATATATATATATATATATATATATATATTTAATCAAAGATTAAAAAATTAAATTAGTTTGACTAATTTAACTATAAAAATATTAAATCGGTCAACTTTTTGATTTGATTTACTTTAATAACTTATATTATTAAAAATTGAGTGATTTATTAATTTACCAATCAAGTTTTATCGACTAAGAATAAATTAGTTAGTTTTATTTAATAGCCTTCTTTTTCAATTAAAGTTTTATTTAATAACCTTCTTTTTAATAAGACTTTAACTTCTTTGATTATTAAGGATAATTTTCTTCTTCAATATCTCAATTTTATTTAATCTTTACTATATACTAGTCTAATGATCATCTAATACTGATTGAAATTTTAAACTTTAACCTCTTATCTTATCTATTTAATCTTCGGTATGATTTTTAAGATATTGTATTTGATTATCATGCACATGCAAATAATGATAAATTAGACCTAAAATCCGAAAAAACGTATGTTTCTTAAGTATGAACTACCTGCGAAGGGATATAAAATATAGTTTTGTGGTCCAAAGTCACATAGATTTATAATTATCACAAATGTTGCATTTAATGATATTTACACGCTTCACCAAAGGAGTACATGTTTCTCTTTTAATATAGATCAAAAGAATGAATAAAAGAAAATGGAGTTAGAGACTGGTTCAATCAGATTCTTCATCGCCGACCACATCTCGTACCTGATCAATTCCAAGCTGTCGACTCTAAAGATGATGAAGATGAACTATTTCTTATAATGATTCTTTTATGTATTTGATAGTTATGTCCCTCCAAAACATGATAATTGAAAATTGCGAAACCATCACTAAAGAAGAAGATTATTTGGGTACAAATGAATTTTTAAGAAGAAAGTCGATATTCTAAAAATAGAAGATATAAGTTATAAGATTCAATTAGTTGTAAAAAGGTATATTCAAGATAAGAAATTAATTTTAATAACATGTTTTCTCTTATAGTAAAACACAATTTTATTAATAATTTACTTGCTCTTGTTGTTATATATAACCTTGGTTGTGACTTAATTACACGTATAATTTGATCGAATTAGCAGAAAACACGATTTGAAAATTGGCAGTTCACGCAGATAATGCATGACAATGGGGGATCATGGGCTGCCACGTTATTATTATTTTTTTAATTTTAGATCTTAAATCTATTGATGATCAGCTTGAAAAGACAACTGCGTGAGTAAGAATTACAGGGGTTTAAGAAAAACCTTATGCTAAATTTTACCTAGTAGATCATAGTGCTTAGACATCAAACTCTCACAGAAGCAGCGATAATAATGACAAGCCGTAATATAAAATATTCCAAAAACTTTCGTTGCTCTGCTTCTTGACAATATATAAGATCAATGCAAAATTATTGAAAATGTAACGATTTCCACATTACATTAAGTAAATATGAAATGGATACACTATCATGACCAAGAACAATAATCAATTAAAAATAGCATATAGAGATAATAAAAATGGTCCAATATGAGTAAAAATTAGTAAGCGAATTTTAAGTAAAATTTGATTTGATAAGATGAGTCAAAACCATACAAAATTTTCTAGATAAAATGTTATTATTTCAATATATTTTATTAAAATAATATTATTTTTATCAATAAGTTTGAAGAATTTATTAACCCACACTATAAGAAAAGTAAGAATTAGCGATGAAAAATAACTGGCGGAAAAGAAACCGTTGCAAATTACTAACGGAAATAGAAAATTACCGACGGAAAAAAAACTGTTGCAAATTACCGTCAGAAAAATTATCTGAAAAATTCGTTTAGTGACAATAGCAATATCCATCAGTAAAAACCAATTTGCATAGGTATTTAGCGACAATATCAAATGTCCATTGGTAAATAAGGCGGGCATTGATAGCGGAATAATAAAATTTGGGTTTGCTGACGGAACATTTTTGTCGATAAATTTTCAAGCTATACGTCGTCGTCTGCTTCGACTTGAACATCTTTAAGTTAAAGAAAAGGATGTCGTTTGGTTTAAAACTAAACGACATCATTTTCCCCTCTCCCACTTATGTCGCCGATCTCCTTCTTTCTCCACATTTTTTGCATCTCCAACGTCCTCTCCTCTCCGACCAGTCTGTCATTGGCATTGTGGAGCTATTGGTCGTCGTCTTCTCCGGCCATTATCGTTTTTTATGGAGATTTTTCCGTGGACGGAACACCATAATGTTGAAGAATGATTCAAAACATTGACCGAATAAATCGTTGGATAGTTCTTTTATTTTGTTTAGCAGTTTCCTTTATTTTCTCAAGTCAGTTAACATTGCTAATAGAGTAGAGTAGTGGGACCGAGATTCTTGGTTTGTTCCTTCCTTCCTTAGTCTATATAAGTGGACATACGTTGTTGTCAATTTAGGTAAGTTTGCAATTAATAAAGCAGAGCTTTATCTCTTCCTCTTTTTTTTTTCCTTTTCTTTTGTCATCTCTGCGTTTTATTTTCCAACAAATTTGATATCAGAGCCATTTTTTATCCTTTGGGCAATAAAGTGATAAGTTCATACTTGGGTCCATTGGGTATTTGAAAGAGATATTTTTCTTGGTCTTTGGGAAACACGAGAGAGAGAGAGAGAGAGAAGGTCATTTTTTTTGGGCTTTGAGGAGCGCTATACGAGAATGGCAGCAATAACTGGTTTTTCTTCTTCTTAACCACTCCTACCCATTTTCACTGGAGAGAAATATGAGTGGTGGAGCATTAAGGTGAAGACTTTGCTCAGATCGCAGGAGCTGTGGGACTTGGTCGAATATGGGTTCATTGATATATTGGAACCCAATGAAGAAGAAGAAGAGAGGCTGAAAGAAACCAAGAAGAAAGATGCCAAGGCACTGTTTATTCTTCAGCAAGCAGTTCACGAGTCTATTTTCTCATGTATTGCAGCAGCAACCACAACGAAGGAGGCATGGTCAATCCTACAGAAGGAGTTTCAAGGTGATTCAAAGATCATAGCGGTGAAATTGCAATCACTAAGACGTGACTTTGAGACCTCGATGATGAAGAATGGTGAATCAATTGCTGATTTTCTGTCACGAACAATGGCAATAGTCGGTCAAATGCGTTCCTACGGTGAGCAGATTTCAAATGAGACGATCGTTGCGAAAATCTTGCGAAGCTTGACAACAAAATTTGATCATGTAGTAGCTGCCATAGAAGAAGCCAAAGATCTATCAGTTCTCTCTGTTGATGAACTTATGGGATCTCTTCAATCTCATGAGGTAAGAATCAATAGATCAGTGGAAAAGAACGAAGAGAAGGCACTTCAAGTGACAGATATAGCTACCAACCATGGAGAAAATGTTCGTTCAGCTAGCAGAGGATGAGGAAGAGGAGGATTTCGTGGTGGTCGTGGTCGTGGTCGTAATAATGGCAGAGGAAGCGGACGAAATAATGAGCAAAGGCAATACAATGAGCAAGGTAACATGAGGAGTGACATTCAGTGTTATCATTGCAAAGGATATGGACATATACAGGCCAATTATTGGTATAAAGACCAGCAGATGAATTTTGCTGCAGAAAATGAAGAAGAAGAAAGACTTTTTATGGCTTGTGTTAATACTGACCTGAAACCAAGTAATTTGTGGTTTGTTGACAGCGGTTGCTCGAACCATATGACAGGCACCAAATCCTTGTTCCAAGAGCTTGATGAGTCACAAAGGATAAAGGTGCAGCTTGGTAACACTAAGGAGATGCAAGTCGAAGGAAAAGGCACGGTGAAAGTTGAAACCAATCATGGCAAGGTAAAGGTTTTGGGTAATGTTCAATTTGTGACTAATTTAGGATACAATTTATTGAGTGTTGTCCAGTTGATGGATGGAGGGCATTCTGTTTTATTTGATGACAACGCATGTATCATTACAAATAAGAAATCAGGCCAAAAAATTCAGATCAGCATGACTTCGAACAAGATGTTTCCATTGGATGTTTCTAACATAGAGAATTTTGCTCTTGCTGCAAGTGCAAAAGATGACTCAACACTATGGCATTTAAGATACGTGCATCTCAACATAAAAGGCCTAAAGTTACTTAGTGATAAAGGTATGGTCCTTGGCTTACCACAAATTAGGTTAATTAATCTGTGTGAAGGGTGCATTTATGGCAAACAAACTAGGAAGTCATTTCCCATTGGAAAAGCTTAGAGAGCTTTAAATTGTCTAGAATTAATCCATGCTGATTTATGTGGACCAATGCAAACTGAGTCTTTAGGTGGCAGTCGTTATTTCTTGTTATTTACTGATGATTATAGTCGTATGAGTTGGGTGTATTTTCTGAAAGATCATTCAGAAGCTTTTGAGAATTTTCGACAATTTAAGGCTATGGTGGAGAATCAAAGTGGCTGCCATATCAAAGTTCTTCGCACAGATAGAGGTGGAGAGTTTATGTCCAACGAATTTAATATATTTTGCAAAGAGAATGGCATCCAAAGGGAGTTGAGAGCTCCTTACACTCCAGGGCAAAACGGTGTGGCTGAGCGGAAGAATCGAACCATTGTAGAAATGGCAAGAAACATGTTACAAGCAAGGGGGCTTTCTAATCAATTTTGGGCAGAAGCTGTAGCAACTTCCATCTATTTGTTGAATCTCTCACCAACAAGGGCTGTCATGAAAAAAACTCCATATGAAGCTTGGCATGGAAGGAGACCGAATGTAAGTCATTTACGAGTTTTTGGGAGTGTTGCTTATGCTTTGGTAAATTTACAAACTCGTCGAAAGCTTGATGCAAAATCTGAAAAATGCATTTTTATTGGTTATTGTACTCAATCCAAAGCATATAAATTGTATAACTCTCTTAGTGGTAAGATTTTAATTAATAGGGATGTAATATTTCATGAATTTGCAAGCTAGAATTTGAGTGAAAAGAAAGCAGAACGGGAGATTCGTGACCCCATTGAAGTTTCTCTTGATGAAAGAGAGGAGCAAACTCCAGTAAGTTCACCTGCTAGGTCACCAGTGGTGTCAGCAACTTCGACAACACAAAGCAGCAACTCTTCATCTATAGCTCTCGAAGATTCTTCAGCTGAGCTGATTCCACTAAGAAGATCAACAAGAGACAAAAGCCCAAATCCCAAATATACTAATGACATATATACTTGTCAATTTGATCTTACTGTTTCAGATCCATTATATTATGAAGAAGTAGCTGAGAAAGAAGAATGACAGAAAGCAATGGTGGAGGAGATGAAATCCATTGAAAAGAATGGAACATGGGAGATGGTGGACTTACCGGAAGGCAAAAAACCAATTGGCTTGAAGTGGGTGTTCAAGACAAAATTTGCTGCAGATGGGAGCTTACAAAAGCACAAAGCACGTCTTGTGGCAAAAGGTTATGCGCAGCAATATGGTGTTGATTTCGAAGAAACTTTTTCTCCGGTTGCTCGGTTTGAAACGGTGAGGGTTGTTTTGCCATTGGCTGCACGATTGCAATGGTCAATCTATCAATTTGATGTCAAGTCGGCATTTCTCAATGGAGATTTACAAGAGGAGGTATATGTAGTACAGCTAGAAGGTTTTGTAAAGCAAGGTAATGAAACAAAGGTGTACAAGCTAAAAAAGGCTTTGTATGGTTTGAAGCAAGCTCCTCGAGCTTGGTACAGCAGAATCGATGGGTATTTTCAGAAAAAGGGGTACATGAGAAGTGAAAATGATCCCACCTTGTATGTGAAAAAAGAAGGTAAAAATGATTTCATCATTGTTTGTCTTTATGTTGATGATATCATTTATACTAGCTCTTCTATCTCTCTTGTGAATGAGTTTAAATATCAAATGATGAATGAGTTTGAGATGTCAGATATGGGGTTGTTGCATTATTTTCTTGGCCTTGAAGTCCATCAATCTGAAGATGGGATTTTTATTTCACAAAGGAAATATGCCATGGACTTGCTCAATAAATTTGGTATGCTTAATTGCAAGCCTGCAGCTACACCCATGAATATTAATGAAAAATTGCAGCAAGAAGATGGTGAAGAGATGGCAGATGCTAGGAGGTTTAGAAGCTTGGTTGGAGGTTTAATTTTCTTGACTCACACTAGACCCGATATTGCATTTCCTGTTGGTATTATTTCCAGGTTTATGCAACAACCTTCAAAGGTTCATTATGGAGCAGCAAAGAGGGTCTTGCGTTACATTGCAGGAAGTATGGAGTATGGCATTTGGTACTCTAAAGTCTCCAATTTCAGGTTGTGTGGATATACAGATAGCGATTGGGAAAGTTCATTGGATGATCGAAGGAGCATTTCAGCAAATGTTTTCACTCTAGGTTCAAGAGTGATTACATGGAGTTCAAAGAAGCAAGCCACAATAGCATTGTCAACCTCAGAAGTAGAATATGTTGCAGCAACTTCAACAACTTGTCAAGCAATTTGGCTAAGAAGAGTGTTAACAGATCTTCAACATGAGCAGAAGGGACCAAAGGAGATATTTTGTGACAACAAAGCAACTATTTTCATGACAAAGAACCCAACATTCCACAACAGGACAAAGCATATTGATATTCGTTATCATTTCATTCGTGATTTGGTAGCAAAGGAGGAGATATCTTTAAAATATTGTAACACACAAGAGCAGCTGGCTGATGTATTGACAAAGGCTCTATCAAAGGAGAAGTTCTGTTATTTCAGAAGATTGCTAGGTGTGTGCAGTTTTGAATCAATGGGGAGTATTGAAGAATGATTCAAAATATTGACCGAATAAATCGTTGGATAGTTCTTTTATTTTGTTTAGCAGTTTCCTTTATTTTTTCAAGTCAGTTAACATTGCTAATATAGTAAAGTAGTGGGACCGAGATTCTTGGTTTGTTTGTTCCTTCCTTAGTCTATATAAGTGGACATACGTTGTTGTCCATTTAGATAAGTTTGCAATTAATAAAGCAGAGCTTTATCTCTTCCTCTGTTTTTTTTCCTTTTCTTTTGTCATCTCTGCGTTTTATTTTTCAACACATAAATCTTCAGAAAAATGTATGATATTTATCGATAATTATTCTTTATTCCGTCGGTAATATTGACAATCGTTGCTAACTTAATTGTTTATGGTGCTGCTAAATTATTTTAGAAATAAAAATCTAGTAGGGATAAGAATGAACTTGGGTTCTAATTTTGCAATCCAAATCCAAATCAAAGTCCATCAAACTTAAATTGAGATCAAACTTAGGTTGTTTTATCAAATAAGTTTTGATAAGGTTAAGTCAACCTTTAATTTCGAATTTGATTTAAAATTCAGCCAATTCAAACTAATTATATTAATTTGAGATTAATTCGAGTGAGGTCATCTCATTTTTCGAATCTTAAATTCAAGAAAAAATTACTTGTTGAGAAATATCAAGGAAAAATTAAATTTAAAATCCAAGTAGTCATTGAAGTTTAAGAAACTTCAAATTAGTGCTTTATAGACTACCAAGAAAGTAGTAAGAACGGAAGGGTTGCAAAGTAGAAGATGAGGTACTGAATTCGCAAAATAATATATTAGTAAAATAGTAAAATAAAGGAGATTCAACATTGAGGTTCAGATTTATTAATTCAATTAATGGCAGTATATTGTTATTGAAGTTAGTGAAGGATTTTGATGAGATTTGAAGATCAGAAATTGAATCAAGTCCAAGTAAGTTTACATATAATTAGAATATTATATCATAATTCAAAACTTTAAAATCAGATAATAAAGAGTTTTGAGGAAATTTAGAGAAAAATTAGACTCAAAACTTTAAGTGTTGAGATATTGGAGTAGATTTATGGATAATGAAGAGCTTTGAAAGAATTTAGGAAAAATTGAACCAAATTCAAGTGAGTCTATATATAATTAAAATATCACATCTCAACTCAAAATTTTAAAACACAGAATTAGAAATCATATTTTTTTATATAACTTACTTTATCCTTATATTTCTTATTGATATAAGATTATTTCACTTATGAATGCTCAATAATTGGATGTTTAATTAATAATATTTTTTTCAAAATCCTATTTCCTTCAATTTTTTTGTATACTTCCTTTGTGTTCTATTGATAGTTACACTTTCTTGTGCATTTTCAGGCACTTACCTTAGTGGCAACATAATTTCTCTTTTCGATCAACCAACCTTAGTGGCGACAAAATTTCCTTTTCAATTAACCAACCTTAATGTAAACAAAATGTGTGCAATTGCATGATGTTATGTTTTGATTGATAGAAGTAGACTTAACTAATCATTGGTTTTGTGTGTGTGAAGTAAAGAGCAATCTTCCAACTTCGAAGTTATAAGTAGAAAAATCAAATGCATGTTCCTTGCTCAAATATTGTTTTATAGTTAGCTAATGGTCTTTGTTTGAAGTGTAAACTTCAATGTCTCATTTGAGCACTTCACCCTTTTATCTATTACACCAAATATACATGCATATTCCTTGTACAATGTTTATTGCCTGATTTTGACAATCTCGATTGTGACTTAATTACATATATAATATTTGATCGAATTAGGAGGCAACATGATAAGGAAATTGACATTTCTTGCAGATAAAGCATCAAAATGGAGGGTCATGAGCTGTGATCTTAAATTCATCGGTGATCAACTTGAAAAAACGAGCGTTTGCTAAAGATTAAAGTAGATCCTGAGGTTTAAGAAAAATCTTACGCTCAATCATGCCCAGTTGATCACAACGTTTAGATAGTAAACTCTCAAGGTGGCAGTGTTAATAACCACCAAGTTTTAATAGAAAAGATTGCAAAATCTTTCTTTGCTCTGATTTTTTGACAATGCATAATTACAAGATTATTGAAAATATAATGAATTCTACGTAATGAAAATAAGTAATATGAATTGGTTACACTGTCACGGATAAGAACAACAATCACATCAAAATAAGACAAAATAATAATAAAAATAGTCCAATCTAATACGAAATCAATGAATATAATTTAATCTAATTAAAATTTAAGTTGTGGAGGACAAGTTTAAATGACTCACTTACTAAAAAGAAGTCATTTTAGTTAATAAATTGAAGAATTTATTTATTTCAAATGACATCAATTTAGTTAATTATATTAAGTTACTTTAATTTTGACCCAACTGAGTTTTGAATTGCTTGAGTGATTGAAGTTGGCTCGAATTATTCAATCTATATTTAATTAGAATTTAAATCAAATATAAATAAAAAAAGAGACTGAATCTACAATCTGATGCATTAAGAGATCATGTATCAAGTAAGAAATCATTGACAAGTTCAATGAAGGGTAACAACAGAAATTTATATTTTTCTATGAAAGTGACTATAAAAAGTGGGATGAGAATACTTATCAGTACCAAATCGATCGATAGCTTCATAGATGTGGAAAATTTTGTTTAATCTTTTTGATCATTAAAAAAAAAGAAAATCATATCTTTTTTTTGGTTGCCACGAGGTGTCCTAGGCGGGTCTTAACAATGAGAAGGTACCTTTAAGCCATTCCACACTCAGACTAATCCCCGTTCAAGCCGAGTAGGTCCCTTGCGGGGTCAAAGCTTTGACTCCAAGTTTTGAAAGGTTGCATACATGAGGAGAGTTCGAATTCACGACCTTATTTAAGTTAGAAGAACCTCTTACTAACTCACCTGTGCCCTGAAGTTTGGTAATCATAAATTAACGTCGGTAAAGACAATATATGTATATATAATACGTTTTGTGGTCCATTGCTGTTATTTATGTTTAGTTTAACCGTCAAAAGCATTCACTGCCTGGACATTGGGGAGATAATATTGTTTGGTTAACAGCCACAAAGATGTATTGTTTTATCATCTCTCGAACAATTATAGTGTCTTAAACTTTAAACTGACCTATTATTGCCTAGGTCAGCCGTAGACGCATAGTTAACAAATATGGATAACTAACTCTCCTCGTAGATGCATAGTTCACAAGTATAGATAACTGGTTCTCCTGTACTCTCTCATACAATAAGCTAACCAACAGTATTACTGCATGAGTAAAATATGATGCTGCAACCATCAATTACAATATCAGATTATAGAATTAGGGTTTGGGAGAAAAATAATATTATTTCATTGAATAATTTTATAATTAAACGATCAAGATGATATGAATATGTTAAATTTATTTAAATGATATCATTTTAATCTTCATTTTGATTAGTTCCAAAATGAGATTTGGTTAAAAAATGGATTGTTATACTTATTAAGAATGTGAGTTAAATTCGTTAAACCTGAGGACTTGAATAAAAACGGGTCTGCCAAAAAATTATACCAGATGTTAACATGGTTCAATGATATTCATCATGTTTGAGGCAAAAAATTCGTTTATAAACTGAATGAAACAATTTTTCGACGATGACAGTAGTGTTTACTTGTTTTCCCATCAATCGCAGACTAAGATAATCAAGAGATCAAAACATTTCTACCAAAAAATTTCTATCTTAGACAATTATAATTAAGAAAAAATAAACAACAACTTAAAACAAATGAAATCTCAAATGATAAATCTATAATTCATTTTTACTACCATAAATGAAATGAAATAATCTACTTGGAGGGCTCTGATACCACTTGTTATAAATTTAACCTTATAATTGTTATTTAGATTTCTAAACAATCAATCAACCAAAATTATACACAGATCGAATAAACAATAATATATGTAGAAATAAGAACATTGATCTTGATCCATTATACAACGGAAGTGTAAATAGCAAAACTTGATGAATTTGTATTCTCCCAAGCTGAGATTTATAAACTGAACGAATTCTCCTTATAAAATAGAGGAAATTGACGAAACTTATTTCAGAGGAATGTCAAATAGTATTTCTGGCTTGGAGACCACAACCTTTTTTTATAGTCAATTTAGACTTACAGTCTGTTATATGTCCATTAACTATAATGTCTCGTAATGAGCTTCTATACATCAGGCTCATACTAATAATTAATTAATATTTTTGTAAGTCCAATTAATTTACTAAAGTTAGATCACAATTTATTAGGCCTATAATTGAGATAGAAATCTACGTACATATATTTATACACGTGATTCATAAAATTCTAATAATGGGTACACTATCATGAAACAAGAACAATAATCAATTAAAATAGCACATAGAGATAATAAAAATGGTCCAATATGAGAAAAAATTAGTAAGTGAATTTTAAGTAAAATTCGATTAGATAAGATAAGTTAGAACGATCAAAAGTTTTCTAGATAAAATGTTATTATATCAATATATTTTATTAAAACAATATTATTTTGATCAACAAGTTTGAAGAATTTATTAATCCAAAGGACTTGAAAACCTAAAGCTTGTATCTTATTGAACAAATTCATCTACCATTATCATATATTTTTAGATTTTTCAAGGCAATAGCTATTTTCATCACTCTCACTATTTCCAAATACAAAAATATTGTTAGAGAGATGTTAAATTATTTTAGAAATAAAATTCTAGTAGGGATAAGAATGGACTTAGTTCTTATTTTGCAATCCAAATCCAATACTTGAATTGAGATTAAACTCAGGTTGTTTATCAAATAAGTTTTGATAAGGTTAAGTCAACCTTTAATTTTGAATTTGATTTAAAATTTAGCCAATTCAAACTAATTATATTAATTTTAGATTAATTCGAGTCAGATCAGACTCATTTTATGAACCTTAATTATAATAAAATATTACTTGTTAAGAAATACTAAGAAAAAAATTAAATTTAAAATCCAAGTAGTCATTAAAGTTTAAGAAACTTCAAATTAGTGCTTTGTAGACTGCCAAGAAGGTAGTAAGAACGAAAGGATTGCAAAGTAGAAGACGAAGTATCGAATTAATTAGTAAAAAATATATTAGTAACATAGTAAAATAAAGGAGATTCAACATTGAGGTTCAGATTTATTAATTCAATTAATGGTCAGTATATTGTTATTAAATTTAGTGAAGGATTTTGAGGAGATTTGAAGATCAAAAATGGAATCTAAGTCCAACTAAGTTCATATATAATTAGAATATTATATCGTAATTCAAAATTTTAAAATCAGATAATAAAGAGTTTTTTTTTTCTCTAAACTTTAAGGTTAAGATATTGGAGTAGATTCATGGACAATGAAGAGTTTTGAGAGAATTTAGGAAATAATTGAACCAAATTCAAGTGAGCCTATATACAATTAAAATATCACATCTTAACTTAAAATTTTAAAACATAGACTTATAAGTCATATTTTTGTATATAACTCACTTTATCCTTATGTCTCTTATCGATATAAGATTATTTCACTTATGAATTCTTAATAATTAAATATTTAATTTATAATATTTTTTTCAAAAGGCAACATAATTTCTCTTTTGATCAACCAACCTTAGTGGCGACAAAATTTCCTTTTCAATTAACCAACCTTAATGTAAACAAAATGTGTGCATGGTGCTATGTTTTGATTGATAGAAGTAGACTTCAACTAATCATTGGTTTTGTGTGTGTGAAGTAAAGAGCAGTCTTCCAACTTCCAAGTTATAAGTAGAAAAATCAAATGCATGTTCATTGCTCTAATATTGTTTTATAGATAGCTAATGGTTTTGGTTTGAAGTGTAACTTCAAATTCTCATTTGAGCACTTCACCCTTTTATCTATTACACCAAATATACATACATACGCCTTGTACGATGTTTATTGCCTGATTTTGACAATCTCGATCGTGACTTAATTATTTGTATAATTTGATCGAATTAGGAGGAAAACATGATAAGGAAATTGACATTTCTTGCAGATGAAGCATGACAATGGAGGGTCATGAGCTGTGACCTTAAATTCATCGGTGATTAACTTGAAAAAACAAGTGTTTGCTCTGATTTTTTGACAATGCATAACAAAAGGGTTACAAGATTATTGAAAATATAATGAATTCCATGTAACGAAAATAAGTAATATGAAGTGGTTACACTGTCACAGCTAAGAACAACGATCACATCAAAATAAGACAAAAGAATAATAAAAATAGTCCAATCTAGTACGAAATCAATGAATATAATTTAATCTAATTAAAATTTAAGTGGTGGAGGACAATTTTAAATGACTCAAAGTCTTGATATCTTTTTAATATGACTTACTAAAAAGAAGTTATTTTAGTTAATAAATTGAAGAATTTATTTATTTCAAACGACATCATTTTAATTAATTATATTAAGTTACTTTAATTTTAACCCAACTGAGTTTTCAATTACTTAATCGATTGAAGTTTGCTGGAATTATTCAATCTATATTTAATTAGACTTTAAATCAAATATGAAAAAAAAAGATTGAATCTACAATCTGATGCATTAAGAGATCACGTATTAAGTAAGAGATCATTGACAAGTTCAATGAAGAGGGTAACAACAGAAATTTATATTTTTCCATGAAAGTGATTATAACAAGTGGGATGAGAGTACTTTTAGTACCAAATCGATCGATAGCTTCATAGATGTGGAAAAAGTTTGTTTAATCTTTTTGATTATCAAAAAACATGAAAGTGGTAATCATAATTTAACGTCGGTAAAGACAATATATATATATAATACGTTTTGTGGTCCATTGCTGTTTTCTATGTTTAGTTTAACCGTCAAAAGCATTCACTGCCTGGACATTGGGAAGATAATGTTTTGTTAACAGCTACAAAAGCAAAGAAATAATATTACTTACATTCTCTGATGTACTATCTCCTGTGGGTCCAAAATGAAAGTCATTTTAGAAGGATTTTAATTATTCAAAATAAGAGTTGTTCGTAACTTTTCATGTATGGTTATAATTTTACTTTCAAAATTACTCTTTAATTTTTCCCACATTTTAATTACACAGATTACATTTTCAAAGTAGTTCAACGTACAATTTCTCTAACATTAATAGCACCATTAATAAGGGTATATTAAATATTTCATTAGCATGTCTCGAATAACTATAGTGTCTTAAACTTTAAATTGACCTATTATTGCCTAGGTCAGCCGTAGATGCATAGCTAACAAATATGGATAACTAACTCTCCCCGTAGATGCATAGTTCACAAATATAGATAACTGGTTCTTGTGTACTCTCACATCCAATAAGCTAACCAAAAGTATTACTGCATGAGAAAAATATGTTGTTGCAACCATTACTTATAATATCATATTATAGAATTAGGGTTTGAGAGAAAAATACTATTATTTCATTAAATAATTTTATAATTAAACGATCAAGATTTTATGATTATGTTAAATTTATTTAAATGATATCATTTTAATCTTCATTTTGATTAGTTCCAAACTGAGATTTGGTTAAAAAATAGATTGTATCAATTCAACTTCATTGTTATTAAGAATGTGAGTTAAATTCATTAAACTCCTTTGTAGTATGATGTATTATCAATGTATTTTACATGTAACACTATACAATTTCATTTATTGGTTTGCAGTTAGAGTTTGCAATAAAAGTTGACGGCAAGGAAACATAGTGTTAGAGAATATATAAAATCAATTGAGTTGGCTTCACACAACAGCTTAAGCTATTGTGATGAAATGGTCACTTAATATGGTATCAGAGCCTCTATGATCAAATGATCATGAGTTCGAATCCTACCACCCACCTATTCTAAGTAAATTAAGCACAAAATAAAGTAGGTCTGTGCAAGTTTTAAGTTCAAAGGGCTTTCACTTGAGGGAGTATGTTAGAGAATATATAAAATCAATTGAGTTGACCTCACAAAACAGCTTAAGCTATTGTGATGAAATGGCCACTTAACACATAGGTTATAAAATCAAAAGTTCAAAGGTTTCAAATCTTTTGTACCCTTTTCTTTTTTCCGTGCCTTATATTTCAACAACATTCTACTCATTTAAATCTTCTCTCTTAATTGTTATACGGTTAGATTTTACGTGGAACATGCAAGCACAGAAAAATGTTACAGAAGATTCGAAGCCAAGTTCAAAAGGGAGTTATTAATAGTTTTTAAAAGTCAGGATGCATATTGATCTACAGGAATTTTACCTTAAAAATAAAGCAATTAGTTAAAGTTGAAGTCTCCTTTTTATTTATCTAAAAAAATAGCGAGGCTGTCCCACGTAATGGTTACTTAAATTTATAGAAGTAGCTAACTGATTGATGCTGCCTTAAAATTTATACATTGCCCCATGCTTTGAACAATTTAAGGACATCTACCAATCCCTTAGATGTCTTGAGAAAGTTATACTGTACCCTACTTGTATTGCATTTCAAGGAATACTAATTAAACTATTTAAGTCACCCATGGAACGTGATTCTCGAAATTAAGGTTACATCTAATCCAGTATGGTGACGCCTAACATTGAATCGACAAATCGTGAAGATTAATTAGAACTCTGGACTTACTTACGTAATTTATTTTTAATATGGAAGCTTTATTTGAGTGTCAGAAGTAATAGTCACTAAGAAGCTATTATCTCACAAGTACGTGATTTGTTTATTAGTACACAGATTTGACCATTTTCCTAAGCATGCATAATGTTGAAGTCCTAAAATTTTTAATTAAGTTTCAATTTTCTTATCAATTAAAAATATTTTTTCTATTAAAAAAAACATGTTAAGTCTATTTTTTTTTGTTTGCTATATCATTTATGTCAGAATAAGTATTTTGAACTGATAGATTATATTTCAAAAATTAAATTTAAATTGAATTTTTTGGGAGATTTAATGTTTATATAAAATAGTTTCAAAAATTTACGATGAGTCCTTATTCTTAATGACAATTGTCCGATTAAATTATGAAAGACATGTCAATTCTTGCCTTCCATTGTCAGGAAACCAACTTCTACATATTAGAACATCCAATCATAATCATCTTCGATGACATTAAAAAAATTGACACATGCATGTATATATATAATTTTTTATATTTGATATGAAAATTAAAGAGAGAGGAGTTCAGAAAGAGACAAGCAATCTTGATGGAGGACTTTTGCATGTTGAATTTTGAAGCAAGAAATGATGTTGGTCCCAAATGGACATATCATCATGAATCTTCCCCTTAATTATGTTCCTTTTTCTTGTGTAGTTAATTAGACATTATGTCTCTTTAAGTCAAATAGTTTCATCCCTTTTTCATGATAACAAAAAAATTAACACTATTCTTAGATTTTAAATTTGATTATTGTAAAAATTGAGTAAAGATTTTTTTTATAGTTGACTCTTTTAATTTTATATCATTGAAAGAATCAAGTTATAAAAATCGAAAAAATTTTAGTTTAAATTTAACATTTTAAAATAGATATTTCCATCATTTATTTCTATATATAACATGCAATTTGACGTGAAATGAAGTGAGAATCTATTACTATAGAGCCAAATAATAAGGTCCATCTAGGTGGCACATAAAAGAATTATATGATAGAAGCTTCATAAATGTATTGAAAGAAAGAAAATGTCATTACAACAATGAAATCTTTTGGCTACATTTTTTTTTGCTACAAGTTGAAAATAGTAGCTAAAAGTCACCCTTTTTGAAACAAAACCACTAGCATTAAATGGTTCACTAGTTTTTAAAAACTATTGGCGATGTTTAGAATAGGCTACGTTTTATATATTTGTAGCTAATAAGATTTGATGGTTTTTTTAAACTTTGTACTTAGTTTCGTAGCTAAAAATATGTGTCGACGTTTTATTAAGTATGAACTTACTTTTGTAGAGAAATATTTTTAGCTAAGAAATAATTTTTGTAGCTAAAACATACATATTCCATAATATCAGTTATGAAAAATAGATTTTGTAATAAAAATGACGTAATTTTGTCCACTAAAATGACATTGTTTTTTGCATATTGATAACGTAATTAAGGAACCAAGATTCTCTGTCCAATATTATCCTGTCTTATTCTGTTTCATGAAATTTTAACCATTTATTTTACGGAACTCATGCGGGACCTACACAAGATCTACATAAATAAACGACTGAGATTCATTGAACACAATAAGACACCGTAATATTGGACAAGAGATCTGGACTTGTAATTAAGAAGCAACCTTTATCATCGTTTGTTTTTTCTTCGTCTTCGTCCTTGTCCTCATCTTCCAGTAGCTACAATGTGCTCATCTAACGTCTTCATCTGTCTTCTCTCAAGTGTCATTGTGTTTTCTCCACCAATTGCCGACATCTATGCTACCTATTCACACCAGGGTTCTTCTTCTCCAACTAATTAGGGTTTTAGATTATTCAATGTAAGTTAGTTAATTGGTCACATGTACTTAAATTATTACAATACTGATTAAATTTGTAAGCGTAACATACTACTATTGCACAAAAGATGTGTTAAACTGGATTAGTAAACATATATATTGTGTTTCATTCACACATTACTTTTGTCTTTCCTTTTATTGTCAATCACTAGTTGGTGCTGAGCTTCACCACCTGCAAATCCACTTTAGTTTATGGCTATAGTGTTTTTCCATTCAAACCACTTATATGTTTTGTGTTTAGTTTATTAATTAGTGATCCATATTGTTCTGTTTAACTTTATTTTTGGATTATTATTTGGTTTTGAATTTAGTTGTTATGCAAAATCTAAAACTGACTGAATTAATATCGATTTTTTAATCATTCAATTTCAGTAAAGTTCTTCTTTCACTTGGCTGTTGAAAGTTCTTTATTCCTGAGTTGTAGTGATATATTGTTTTGTTGTAGCATTTTTGGTTTCAGTAACTTCAGTTCTCCTTTCGTAACTTGCTCTTTATCACAACTTCTTCGTATCCCTCAAGCTTAATCAAATAGTTATTAAATCTAAAACGAGTTTCTTTTGTTTCTTCTTTTTCATATTATGTATTTCAACTGGGGTGTGGTTAGATCCTATGTTATTGCTAAATAATGCCTTACTATCAGATTAATTTGACATCCACGAATGGTTAACCAAAGCCTTGTTTAGCTTTGAGGAATAAATAGTGTTGTTCAAGTCACCAAGAATCATTGGAGGAGATCTGAAGTTTCTTTGAATAATTTTTAGATCATTCCAAAGTGAGGTTCTTTATAATACAAAATTAGTTGCATATACAAGTGTGAACAAACTGAAGGATGAGTAAGACTTTCACTGTGATATGGTTTATTTGGTCTGACAAGGTCATAGGATATGACCTTAACTTTATTAGGGTTGAAAGCCACCATTAAAATGGTATTTGTGGCTGGTAATTATAGACCAATCTTTGCTAAGAACATAATCCTTTTCTACATTGATCTGCTTTTAATTTTATATGTTAGAGACGTATCAAAATAGGTTTTCTAGTAATCAGCAGAAAGCAATGGTTTCAAGTCACGGTTTGAAGTTACCAACTCACTCGATGAGTCCACTGTTGTCCTGTCATGAGTACAACTAAAGCTAAAGTTCCACAACCTCTCATCTTTTTTTTTAATTATCCCATAATGTTAGAAATGCAATATTTAACTAAGAAACCTTCTCCATGTGATCGAAAGGTTAATGATATATAATGCACTTTATCTATAAGATGGGTCGTCCTGATTATTGAACTGAGAATCACAATGCATTTGATTCGATCAATGGGCCATCAATGCTGCACAAAACAGAAAGTCAAGAGAGGGTTATGGTCACCTGAAGAAGATAAGAAGCTAATCAGATATATAACCACACATGGTCATGGTTCTTGGAGTTCTGTTCCAAAGCTAGCAGGTACATAAACAAACCAGTGACCACTCTGCACTTTTTCTTGCAATATTTTTAGTATTGGCATGGGTTTGTTTTTACACAGGTTTGCAGAGGTGTGGAAAGAGTTGCAGGTTAAGATGGATAAACTACTTGAGACCAGATGTTAAAAGAGGTTCATTTACTGCTCAAGAAGAGAGGATGATCATTGATGTTCATAGAATACTTGGCAACAGATGGGCTCAAATAGCCAAGCATTTGCCTGGAAGAACTGATAATGAGATCAAAAACTTCTGGAATTCATGCATCAAGAAGAAGCTTCAAGCACAAGGGATAGATCCAGACACCCATAATCTTAACTCTCTAAAGTATGAACATAATTATCCCATCATCAATGAAGCTGAAGTACTTTCTGATTATAATATCACTCATCAAAAACAAAACCAAGTTTTCACTCTAAGTTCACAAGCAGATCATTCATCCATGGGCACAGACACACTAATTTCTGTGTCCTTTCCTTTTGCTCCTCCACCTTACGTATCCTCTTCTGATCAGCATTCCTCATCCTATCTTGGGTTCTCAACTTGTAACCCTCAAAACCCTAGTATGTCACAAGCTTTCTTGGACAATGAAACTCAGTCACTCACGGGAAGTGTACAAATCCCCATTTCTGCTTCACAACCATGTGGGATTGGGATCACTGACGAAATCTATAACACGTGGGGTTGTGATGGTGCTGACTTTGAAGGTTCCATTGGAACCGCAAGACATGTAGAACCAAATACAATGTTAATGGAGACTGAGAAGAACAACGGGTGGAGTGCTGAGCAGATTGTGGATCCTATCTCGTTTGGAAGCTCTAATTTCTATGATCTTGATTTAGTATGGTCGTCTACAATGTCTTGTGGCATGTATGAGAATGAGAACCTGAATACTATGCATCAACGTGCATGTGATTCATAGGTCTTTACCACGTATATGGGTAAGTCGGATCGGTTCAATCCGACGCTAAAATAATGTTATTTTATTAATCCTATCAAGTTAATTTTAATTTTTATAAATTAAGTTACACCAGTCTTCAAGTTTAAGTTAAATGAAAAATTTAGTTAATCAAATTGACATGATTAAAACAATGAAATTACATGTATAGAGTAAAAGGAATTTGTGTATAATTACTTTTATTTTGGGGAGGGGTAGGGTTACACAAATGTTAAATTTTCATTGCATTTGTTTTCTAACTAATAGGCTTATATGTTACTGTGAATCAATATAAGTAAGAACTGAAAATTTGTAGTCTAGTGATCTTAGTGAGAAAGAAAATTGTGGTTTCAATTGATTATGTCTCAAAAGATAAACAACTGTCAAAAATAGCATCTCTATTAGGTAAGAATGAGATTGTGTATTACTGAGCTTTTTTAGACCTCGCATATTAGCAGCGCTTTCACTAGAAGTTGTTGTAGTTGTTGTTATTGTATATCTCAAAGTATAAATAATTAATATTAATCTCGACATCCCATGTCTAATTTGTTTCCTAACTGAAAGTACTAGGTCACAAAGTTTCTAATAGAACTTTAGTAGAAGAGTAAGTCTACTTGTGTTATAGTGTGCGGAAAAATGGTGCTGTCTGACTCCAAATTTGTTTTTATAAAATTGAGAAGTGAAAAGTATTTGTGCTATATATAATATAATATAATTGAAGCAAAGAGAAAATTATTTTGACAACATACTAACTAAAAAGGAACATCATCTAAGCCACTACAAGAAATCCGTTGATTACAGACGGAAAGTACCGTCGGTAATCAACGAATTGCCGTCGCTGAAGTCAATCACCGACGGAATTTGGTGGCGTGACATTCCGTCGGTGAATGCCCCGAAGCTAAAAACTCCGACCGAAATATTCCGTCGCAATTTTACGGCGGAAATAACGACGGATAATTTGTCGTCGGTATATATTTATCGACGGAATGAGAAGTAATATTCCGTCGGTGAAATTGATCCGGATTAACCAACGTTTTCCGAC
>JANTNU010000003.1:33140931-33151232 GCA_024752395.1 Erythroxylum havanense
CGATTTTTACATGACAAATTCACTATTAAGGATATGGGCCCTGCAAAGTATTTTCTTGGTTTAGAACTTGCTAGGTCATCTACTGGGTTGTATGTGAATCAGCGCAAGTATGTCTTGGATATTCTCAAGGATGCAGGTTTAACTTGTTCGAAAGGCGCCGCTACTCCTCTCTCTCCTCGTTGTCGATTTGATGATGCTAGTTCTCCTTTATTGGAGAATCCAGACAGATATCGAAAATTAGTTGGTCTCCTTTATCTTGGTTTCACCCGTCCTGACATCACTCATGCGACTCAGCAACTGAATCAATTTGTTCATGCTCCTACTGAGCAGCATTGGATGGCTACTATTCATGGGCTTGTGTGATTGGACTTTGTATTTATATTGTATTTGAGGCATTGTTTGTGTTAGTGTACTGTACCTTGTAGAGGTTAATAAGTAAGTTTGTGTGTTTTGTATAGAAGGCTTTGCCGTTTTTTCCTTTAAACACTAATGGTATAAATACCATCGTTTTTCTGTAACCTTTCGATAAGTGAAGTATCAGTGATTAAGAGAATCACTTTTACCCAAACCTAAAATCCCTAGATTTGTACAGAGTCTTGGAGGGCAAGATCTGAATGGTTCAAAGTCTTCCAAATAAAATAATGTCATTTTAATATGATGTATTAAAATAAAATTAATCATTTTGGACAATTATCTTCAAAATATTGTTTTAGTTAATTACATCAAATTGATTTAATTTTGGTACGACAATGTTTTGAATCGTCTAAATCCAATTAAAGTGGGTTCAAATTATTCAATTATAATGCGATCAAATTTGAACCAAATTTAGACATAGAAAAAAAAATTGAATGAACCCACAACTTGATCTGTTACTCTTTCTAATAAAACACAGATATATTATAAACATGATACCACGTATGAGATCATTAACAAGTTCACTGAAGAGGGTAACAACATAAATTTATCTATTGGCAAGAAAGTGACTATAACAAGTGGGATGAGAGTTGTCAGTATCAAATCGATCGATAGCTTCACAAGTGGGGAAAAAGTTTGTTTAATCTTTTTTATTATTAAAAAACGTGAAATTGGTAATCATATAATGTCGGCAGAGACAATACATATAACAGAATCACATAATACGTGTTATGGACCATTGCTCTTATTTATGTTTAGTTTAACCGTCAAAAGCAACCACTCCCAGGACATTGGGAAGATAATGTTTGATTAACAGCCACAAAAGCAAAGGTATAAACTTTACTTGCCGGTCTCTGGTGCATTATTTTATCGTCTCTCGAACAACCATAATGTCTTAACGAATTAAAATCTTCAGTCTAATATTATCCTATTTTATTTTGTCTCATGAAATCTCAATCATTTATTTTACAGGACCTACGTGAGATCCACGCGAAACCTATATAAGACCTACATAAATAAACGGCTGAGATTTATTAGACACAATAAGACACAATAATATTAGACAGAAGATCCGGTCTCTGTCTTAACCTTAAAACTGACCGATTACTGCCTAGGCCTGTCGTAGATATGCATAGTTCACAAATATATATAACTAATTCTTTTTCACTGTCTCATCTAGTAAGCCAACCAAAGGTATCACTGCATGAGAAAAATATGACGTTGCATCCTTTATCTAATACCACAAGAAATAATATCATATTGTGGCATAATTAAAAATTAGGGTCCAATAAAAAAAAGTTATTTTGTTTAATAATTTTATAATTAAATGATCAAGACATCATTTTGATCTCCAGTTTGATTAGTCATGAACCGAGATCTAGTTTAAAAATAGACTATACCAACATAACCTGTTGTTATTAAAAATATGAGTTAAATTCGTTAGACTCTTTTATAGTTTGACATATTATCAATATATCCTTTAATTTTTAAAAACTATGGATAATTTTCTTATATAACACCGGTTTCTATTGTCATCAACTTTTGTTAAAAACTCTAAATATAGACATTAAAACGAAGTCGTAGTTTACATGTAACACTACACAATGTCATTTTGAAGTTCGTAGTTAAAGCTTGTAATAAAAGTTGAAGGTATCGGGACTTGTATTGATAGTTTTTAAAAGTTAGGGTATATATTGATAATACATCAAACTATAGAGGGATTCAAGGAATTTTACCTTAAAAATAAAGCAATTAGTTATAGTTGAAGTCTCCTTTTTATTTATATTAAAAAATAGTGAGGTTGTCCCACGTAATGGTAACTTAAATTTATAGAAGTAGCTAACTGATTAATGTTGCCTTAAAATTTATACATTGACCCATGCTTTGAACAATTTAAGGACATCTACCAATCCTTTAGATGTCTTGATCAGAAAGTTGTATTGTACCCTAATTGTACTGCATTTCAAGGAATACTAATTAAACTATTTAAGTCACCCATGGAACATGATTCTCGAAATTAAGGTCACATCTAATCCAGTATGGTGAGGCCTAACAATCAGCCTACAAATCGTGAAGATTAATTTATTTTTAATACAGAAGCTTTATTCAAGTGTTAGATGTAATAGTATTTAAGAAGCTATATGATTTGTTTATTAGTACACAGATTTTGACCATTTTCCTAAGCATGTGTAATGTTAAAGTTTTTAAAATTTTTAATTAAGTTCCAAATTTCTTATCAATCAAAAAATATTTTGCTCTATTAAAAAAGTGATGGTGTATAATTTAGAAAAGAAAATCACATGTTAAATCTATTTTCTTTTTTATTATAACATTTATGTTAGAATAAATATTTTGAACTGATTGATTATATTTTTAATTTTTAATTTTTAATTAAAAATTTTGGAAGATTTAATGTTTATATAAAATATTATAAAAGTTTACAACAATGTTCTAAAAACCAAAGCTGAAGTTAAACCAATAAGATAAAAGGTTTAATGTTTAAAAGGTTAAACCGGTACTAGATAGTCATAAAATCGGTTAAGATTAAATAAAATTTAAAAATTTAAAAAGTGATTAAAGAAGATTATTCTTACTTATAGAAAAACTTAAAGTTTAATTGAAAATGATACAATTACATGAAAATTAATCAGTTAATTTTGATTTATAAAAATTAATTAATTTATGAAAATTGATCGACTAATTAATAAACTGATCAATTAAATTAAATTAAAAAGTTAAAATTAAATCAAAAAGTTCACTGATTTAAAATTTTTATTATAAAACCGATCAAAACGGTTTAATTTTTAAAACGTTTATAATGAGTACCTATTCTTAGATATTTGTCCGATAAATTATGAAATACATATCAATTCTTCCCTTGCATTGTCAAGAAACCAACTTGTAAATTAAATTGTCAAAATCAACCAATGATAAATTAAAGCAGGGAATCCAATCATAACCATCTTGGTTGATAGTAAGAAATTTGACACATTCAAGCTGTTGAGTGAAGGAAGAGCATGCCTATAAGGAATGGCCTTAACTTCTTTTACGTGTCCCTATTTACTATATTTGATACGAAAATTAAAAAGGAGGTCAGAAAGAGACAAGCCATCTTGATGGAAGGCTTTTGCAAGTTGAATTTTGAAGCAAGAAATGATGTTGGTCCCAAATGGACATATCATCATGAATCTTCCCCTTAATTATGTTCCTTTTTCTTTTGTAGTTAATTGGACATTATGTCTTTTTAGGTTAAATAGTTTCATCCCTGCTAGGCGTTAATAAAAATCTTAGTGATTCAAAAAATTAACATTATTCTTCGAATTTACATATGGTTAATTGTAAAACAAATTTCAAATTCTACTCGATTTTATATTAATAGCGTGAATTTTAAAAAAATGAAGTTAAAATATTCTGACTTTTGATTTTTTTTTACAAAATTGCTTAATATTAACTTTTTCATTAATATGAATCTATGTCCTATTAGCGTTTTTGTCATATAATTATCACATATGTTATTTATATCACGAATGAATTTTATTATTTAATAAATTAGAAATATTAAAACTCTAAAATAATTATGCACATATATAATTATATGTTCATACATATTTTTGATATTTTTAATTTATGAAATAATAAAATTCATATGTGGGACAAACATAATACATGGCAAATATGTGAAAAAATATTAATCTGACGTGATTTGTCATGTTATCCACATTAACGTCAAACTTAAATCAAACTATTTTTTGTATTGTAAAAAATTATAAGTTGAAACGTTTTGAAATCACTTTTTTTAAATTTGACATAATATTAAAAAATTGAAGAAAGTTTGATATTTTTTTTCGATCAACTCTTTTAAATTTATATCACTGAAAGAATTAAATTATAAAAATTGAATAGATCACCTCTCAAAGATAATGTGTCAAAAGTTAAAACAGATAATTTGTTATCTATTTCTAATATAACATGAAATTTGATGTGAAATGAAGTTAAAATATATTACTATTGATTCAAATAACAAGGTGCATCTAGGTGTGTTATTCAAGTGGGCACATAGAAAGAACTACATGACAAAAGCTTCTTAAATAATAGATTCAAACAATACGGGCCAACGCACTCGATGAGTCCACTGTGGTCCTCTCATGAGTGCAACTAAAGCTAAACTTACACAACCTCTAATCTTTTTTTTTTTTTTCCCAATATGCTTTTGTAGCACGTTGGAGGTATGCGATATTTAACTAAGAAAACTTCTTCTTTTGATGGAAAGGTTAATGATATATAATGAACTATATCATTGATGAGAGTCCACAGGGCATTTGTTTCGATCAATGGGCCATCGATGCTGTACAAAACAGAAAGTCAAGAGAGGGTTATGGTCACCTGAAGAAGATGAGAAGCTGATCAGATATATAACCACACATGGTCATGGTTCTTGGAGTTCTGTTCCAAAGCTAGCAGGTACATAAACAAATCAGTGACCACTCTGCATTTTTTCTTGTAATTCTTTGAGTCCTGAAATGGGTTTGTTTATGCCTTAAACAGGTTTGCAGAGGTGTGGAAAGAGTTGCAGGTTAAGATGGATAAACTACCTGAGACCAGATCTTAAAAGAGGTTCTTTTACTGCTCAAGAAGAGAGGATGATCATTGATGCTCATAGAATACTTGGCAACAGATGGGCTCAAATAGCCAAGCATTTGCCTGGAAGAACTGATAATGAGATCAAGAACTTCTGGAATTCATGCATCAAGAAGAAGCTTCAAGCACAAGGGATAGATCCAGACGGCCAAAATCTTAATTCTCTAAAGTGTGAACATAATTATCCGAGCATCAATGAAGCTGAAGTACTTTCTAATCACGATATCACTCAACAAAAACAAAATCAAGTTTTCACTCCAAGTTCAGAAGCAGATCATTTCTCCATGGGTACAGACATACTAACTTCTGTGTCCTTCCCTTTTGGTCCTCCTCCTTATGTAGCCTCTTCTGATCGCCATTCCTCATTCTATCTTGGGTTCTCAACTTGTCAGCCTCAAAACTGTAGTGCGTCACAAGCTTTCTTGGACAATGAAACTCGGTCACTTGCGGGAAGTGTACAAGTCCCCATTTCTTCCTCACAACCATGTGGGTCAGGGATCACTGCCGACATCTATAACATGTGGCGTTGCGATGGTGGTGACTTTGAAGGCTCCATTGGAACTGCAAGACATGAAGTACCAAATACAAAGTTAATGGAGATTGAGAGGAGCAACGAGTGGAGTGGTGGGCCGAGTGTGGATCCTCTCTCGTTTGGGAGCTCTAATTTCTACGATCTTGATTTTGTAGGGTCTACGATGCCTAGTTGCATGTATGAGAATGAGAGTCTGAATATGATGACTCAACGTGCATGGGATTCATAGGTTTTTACCATGTATATGGTTGGTAATAATTCGGATCAGGTTGAGTCCGACACTAAAATAGTGTTATTTTGTTTTGCAAATTAAGTTTTTAATTTTTAATTTTTTACTCTTTACTTTATTATATATTTATTATATTACTTATTTTTATTAATTAGATACAAAGAGAAAATTATTTTGACAACATACTACATAAATCATATAATTTATAACAACTAACCATATTTAGAAATTTTCCATAGTTAATTAAATACATACCATAAAAGTATATGAATGATTGGTTTGTTGGAAAGGGAAAGCCCACTTTCACGGGAGATCTACATTATGGACCTAGTGGTGAAACATATTCGTGGGTTTTGACACTACACTTCAACTTAAAACTTTAAGACATTAAGTTTATAGATTCTTTTCATTTATATGCCCTTCATTAATTTCATACCTTTTTAATGTGGGATTCTTGTTAAGGATGATCAATCACAATAATCAAAGAACAGTGAAAAAAATAAAATGAACACACAGATTTACGTGGTTTACCAAAATATGGTTACGTCTATGGATGGCTAGGGTTTTTTTATTCACTGTGAAATGTTTTTTTTTAATAATACGACACACTAAGAGAATAGAATACAAAAGGTATATCACTAAACTGAGAGTTGGATCCGCGAACGTGGCTTGGTGTAAAATCCATTATATTTTATCAAACTCCATATCTCAACAATTCTCCCACTTGAAGATTGATCCAGTCAACCCAACCATCTTCATTCTCCATGCTAATATATCCAACAAACTCACCTAGCCGCAATATCTCCCACACTATGGTAGAAGATCAACTGAGGCTTTGCATGGCCCCAATTTCCGAACATTCACACCTTTAGTTAGCATGTCTGTAGGATTCTTAGCACCATCAATCTTCTTCAAACACATCTCACCTTTGTTAGGACCCGATCTCGAAACCGGACCCCAACCGAAAAACCGAAAAACGGAAAAACAAAACGAAAATAAAGTGGCAGAACGAATCAAACGAAACAAAAGTCGAAGCGAATCCTAAACGAAAGACTGGATAAAATCAAAAGCAAAAGAATTCGAAGCAGAACATAAGGCGAAAGTCAAAGTGAGCGAAAGTCAAAAAAAGCAAATCGGATCAATCAAACTTATGGTCAAATTAACTTTGAAATTTCGACATCCAATAACGCATATCTTAGAAAACCATCGCGTTGAAAACCTTAGACTAAGACATTTCACCTAATGCCACTCAAAACTGGTATAAATTTTTTCTTTTCTTTCTTTCTTTCATTTTCATTTGTATTTAATTAAAGTCATTCCAATTTTTCATTTGGAATTTATCAATTATTACGAACTCTTATTCTTCTTAATCACGCATATCTTAATCTCATCCTTAAAAACATCTTATACTTATTTTTCTTTTGCCATAAAAACAATCATACAAATCCATATATCTACAAACAATTCTTTTCATCTTTATTCAATCTTATACAAAGCAATCTAAGTTCCCATTTGGAAATTCATCCGAAATCAAAATCTCAATTTGCTTGATTCTTCATATTCAAAATCATAACCATCAATTTACACAAAATCTTATTATTCCTTTCTTTTGCCAATAAAATCTCACACACGATTTATACACAATCAAGCTATACACAAAAACAAACACTTCAATATACCCAATCCATCACACAATTCATCGTCATCATCGGACCTCCTGTCGGGAATCCCAGCATAAACAAACTCAACCAATCATCATCATATACATAGCACTTCAAATAATTCTCAATCAATCAACATCATCGGACCTCCTGTCCGGAACCCAAACGCAATCAATCATAATCATTCATATCCAAATCACATTCATATCTCAATTCAATATACAAATCATAATTCATCGTACACAATTTCATAATTCAAGTCCTTATACAAATTCATAATTCATACATATCATGAAATAATCGCTTACAAAACCTTCATGACATTCCAAGCCATTTACCAAGCCAATACCAAAATCTAAAATACACAAAAACACAAGCTTAGCAAAATCGAACAAAAGCCTTGACTTTCTTTCATCCAATCTCCTACTCGATACCTGGAGATGGGGGATGAAAGGGGTGAGCTTTACAACTCGTGGATATCATGTTTATAAATCGAAAATAAGCAAAAATTATTTCTCAAAACTTTTGCCCTTTTATAAAAATCCCGCAGTAGAAAATTCATCAAAAGCTTATTTCTCAAACCTTTCAACTTTTCAAATCATTCATAATAAATTTCCAAAATTTCATAGTTGAAAACTCATTTTCTCATTTCTCAAATTTTTCAAAATTTTCACAATTCATAAACAAATTCAAAACATGAATGTATCACAAATATAAACAAATCAAAAACACATAAACACAACAGAATGGTTTGGGTCGGTCCAAAACAGAACGTACTGCACAGGACCGCTGTGAACAGAACGTACTACACTTTCCCGCATAGCGGTCCAGTATAGCCGTGAACTTATGGAAGTCCGTAATCGGAGCTCCAATGTCACTAGCAGGCAGGCGAGCAAAGCCTATAAAAAGACAAGTGCACTTGACTCAACTTATGGGACTTAACCAAAGCCACATAACACATATCACACTTGAAAAATCAGATTGCCCGAAGGCACATTTCAAAAACTCAATTCTCATAATCGTGTCATATAGCAAACAAATTTTCATTCTCAATTCCGCAAATTCAAATTCACATAACAAATCAAAATCACATAACAATTTTCCGATCATTCATAACCAAAGAATGCAACACTTATTGCGATTATCAAAACATTCAAACTCAATGAATTTAACAATTTCCATAATTTATCAATTCATTCATAAATAATGAATTTCAGACTTTTTATCAATTTATCAAATCATTTAAAACAATGAATTTAACCTTTGAAACAATTTTTCAAAAATCGTTAGGAAACAAAAATTTTCAGAAATATTTTCTTTTCTTGATTTTTCCAAAACTTATAATTAGCTTATAATTCAAAATATAAACACGGTACCCACCTCAATTCCATGCTTGAAACTTGTCCAAAGCATCAATTTTTCCATTGCTTCTTTCTTTCCTCCAAATTAAAATTTCCTAATCCATAATCACCCAAATTCAACATCATATAAGGCATAATCATCAAAATTGAGCTTAGAAATCACAAACTCATACCATTCTTAAGCTATCTAAACCAAAATCCTTTCAAAAATTACAAATCAAAATTTCAAGTCTTACCTTCATCTCCACCAAATTCGAAATTTCTTTGTTCCTTAGGAAGCTTTCATGCTCTTCCACCATTTTCCTTGAACAAATATAAAAAATCCTCTTAGAAATTGAAGAAATATCGAACCCTAAGCCTTCTCTTTCTTCTTTCTTCTTCTCCCTTTTCTTTCCATCTGAAACTCTCCTCTCTTTTCTCTTCTTCCTTTCATTTTTCCTTTCTAATTTCGTGCCTTACTCCTTCTTAAACGACAGCCCAACTACTTGCCCTTTAAATGAGTGTAAAAAGACCATTAAACCTTTCCTTATAAGCCTAGAAACTTAAAAGCTTAAGTAACCTTCCAATTTTGCCCTTCATGCCTTCTTTACACTTTAATTTCTAACACTTTAATTTAATTTAATCCAATCAACCTATGTCTTATGATCTTACTCAATTTAGCATCCTAATTATTCACATTAACATGCTAATTAAGTCCTCAAAAACATAAAATAAAACAAAGTCTCAAAATTTATCAAATCATGCTTAACTTAGGACATTTTTCAAATCATCAAAATTGAAGGAATTTGGTAAAAATTCCTTCTAGAAAAATGTTTCTCATTGTCTCAATTTCATAATACCACCAAAATTATTTAATTTGGATCACTACACCAAAAGTTATAGTCCAAACATTTCAGACTATCATTATGCTAAAACATTTTTCAGCACTTTACTTCCATCCAAAAATTTATAATCTTAGAGACTAAATTGAAACTCAAGTCCTTCATAACATTTGTATCCCTATTTCTATAGTTTAATCCAAATAAGGAATCACCTCATTTGGATGACTAGAGCAAAAGTTGTAGTGACCCGAACTTTGTATACCGGGGCCTCTCCCCTCGGTACCTCAAGAGGCCCGCGATCGCTACTTGTAGAGCCTGGCCTCTACCACCATCACTCCAGGTATTGTCCTCTTTGGTTCTTGGGTGAGCCACTGCTCGAATCCAAGACCTCAAGGTTTTATTGTTCTTTAAGAACACGCCTCTCACCATTGAGCCAATTGTTCGCCGCGACGAGCGACCTATACGTCGCGGCGAGGGGACTGTTTGATTGGTTCTACTTTACTTAATTGGGCATAATTTATGGTGTAGACCTCCAATTGAGGTGATTCCAGATTCGTTACGGAGTAGAGAAAGAGGTCTACAACTGAGAATAATTATGGGAATTAGATTTGATTTAAATGGTATTGAATTATAGAGATTAAGGTC
>JANTNU010000003.1:33166614-33179555 GCA_024752395.1 Erythroxylum havanense
TTATAAATTAAATAAAACTTACAAAAATATTTTTATTTAAATTTATTTTAATATTTTATATAATATTTATTAATAAAGTATTAATAAAATATTTATTTTAAAAAATAAATAATTTAAAAATTATTATTTATAAACTAATGTTTATTTTATATATTTTTAATTATTAAATCAAAATTTATTTGAAATTTATATATTTTAAAGTCGCAGAGTTAAGAGAGAAGGAAGGGTTAAATTGTCTGATGTATTTTTTGGATTAAATTCCTGGGGAAAGTAATCTAAATACCAAGAGAGTGTTGGGATTTAGAATCCAAGGAAAGTGTCACAATTTTCTCTAAATTAGGAAAGTTTTTACTTTCCTAACTATTCAAAAAAACGAACCAAACATAATAATTTAAATTTTAAGAAAAAGATTACTTTCCTAGGCAACAATCCGTGTCAACCAAACGGGGCCTATGTGTTTTGTTGTTATTTTTAACTTATATTTAAGATAATGAGTTTTTCAAAAAAACTTTAAAAAATCTAAAATTTGTTAAATTATAATGGAGTCCGATAGCTATTATCTATCAAAATATTTATAAGTGATAGAAAATAAATTTAAATTACAAATAGACTTTTACAATCACTATAATTGAGCAAGTTTGTTGTTGCATTTAAAAATAAATTTTTTGTATGCTTATTATATACACTCGAGAATTAATTCACAAATGGGATGCGAGATGGGTATGGTTGGGTCATCCTTACAAAGTTTCTTAAAGTCACTAAACTCCTCAAAATCAAAAGTGAAGACAATATGATTACTTGATTGCCAAAAGTAGAGTAGGCCATTTTACCTGTTCTTCAGAGACTTGCATCACATACATGAAAAGATTAATATTGGCAACATCAAGGTGTGTCTGTCTTGACTTAACCACGCTTTAAGGAAAGTTTTTGCAATGATGGAAAGTGAGGGAATATAATCAATTGCAAATTTCTTGTCACTTTTGCACGTAGTAAGTAGTCAATAAGCCATGATCTGATACCAAATACCAATACCATCCTTTCCTTCCTAAGGACATAATTGAGTTACCAGAAACAAGCCAAACTAGTGTTTTAGTAATTGGAAGGGGATCCACTGTCCCCTTCCTCTGGCCCTATTTTGACCTCGGAGTATCTGAGTCGTCCACTCAAGTGGGTCCCTTCTAAGTGGATGGCTCAGATACTCCGGAGGTAGAATAGGGCCAAAATAAGGAACCAGAGGATCTGCCCCCTCGTAATTGGTCTTATACTTAGCAACAACTACCTTTTTTTCCCTCCTGATGATGATCACCACCCATTTGTGTAAATTGGTGTAAGAGCTTAATGATTGTACTCTGTGATCACCACACATGTTGCCAAAGTTGCAATTATGGTCTTGAAGTTGAGGTACGAGGCACGTAGTATGATTGCTTCTCGTGTCATTGACTCTTTATGAAGCCCTTGCATTGCATGGATGAAATATCCCTTCTCACTTTCGATATTAATGAATTTTATGGCACTTCATAATGCCCATTTTCCATCTTACCAATTTTCTTTTATCACCAACATCAAATGTTATTAATTTATTCATCTAATTAAGTTCTTTATAAATGTCAAAAAAAGACTGAATTAAACCATAATCTTGAATTAAAAAAGTTTAAATTCAGACTGAAATTTTATTTTTTGAATTTTTGATCAATATAAATATTAGATCCAATTTTTAACATAAATTTTAATATAATTTAATTTGACTAACTCAATATTATTAGAACGTCTGTTTATATATAATATTATTTGTAAAAGTTTTTTATTAGCAAATCAATCACTTTTTACCAATGTTTTAAAAAAATTATATTGAAAATTAAATCAATAAAATAAAATTCTTCAGGTTTAAATGCTTTGCCAATGCTTTGCCAATGGAACAAACAAATGAAAGTTACTTCCAAACAGAAGCAAACAAAGAAGATACAAAAACGATGGTGGAAGGTAGTTGTGGCCGTATAGGACCCTTTTAACATTAGCGATTGAATTCGTCAGCTTTTAGAACAAAGAGACAATATGTGCCTGATAACAAAACAGTGTCCAAAAGGACCAGGACGGATATTTTGGGAAATTCAAGACTCGGAAAAAAGGAAAGACTATTCACAATCACCTCAACTTTGGATGCCAGGTCTGCTTAATTACTTTGCACGCAAATTTATGGCGTTTTGTGGAGGGAGGGCCATTATTGATTTCTTTCAACCTTGATAAGTGTATTCACAGCTCAAACTCATATAAACAATACTCTTCCCGTTTCATAATAAGAGTCGTTTTAAAAAAATATACACTTATTAAGAAAGTTAATAAAATTATAGATATACTCTTATTAATACTCTCATAAAATTACGGTAATCAGCATCTTAAATTAGCATGTGAGAAAAATTGCTTTGAAATTGTGATATGTACAATTAAGATTAGAGAAAAATGGAAGGTTAATTTTGGAAGAAAAGTTATAAATATGCATACAAAGTCAAGAATGACACTTATTTTGAATAATTAAAATATATCTAAAACGACTTTTATTATAAAACGGAGGGAGTATTGGTTCCTTGTTCAAAGTTAAACGATTGTCTCTTGGTGAAGACCAAGAAGATTAACTCGGGAGTATCCATTTCCTTGTTCTATGAACATTGCCTCCTTTGCTAGTTTTATGCTCACAGATCTTCAACTTCGCTATAAGTTACGGAATACTTTGTGTTTTTCTTTTTGATTCGTTGAAAATCAAATTCAAAACTCACGTAAAAGAATAACTTAGTACAAATTTAACTCTAATTAATATAGAAGTTATTTCTGAACCAATTCAGAACTCACGTCCAGAACAATTATCATTTAAAATATGTATTAGGGTCGCATGTTTAATGTTCATTTCTTCATATGATAAAAAAAAAGATTACCTTATCCACTTCATTCAAACATATTGAGAACAGAATCATTAAGCTACTCTACGATTCGAGTTAGTATTGAAACTCGTGCAACTGGCATAACATACGCAAAATAGATGAGTTTTAACACTTTTTTCTTGATTTTTTTATTAATCATCTTCTGGCTTCTTTCCACAATATATTCTGTTGATCTTTCGGTCAAGAAAGGTGATCAACTACCAAGATTTGGACCGAATCTCTTTACATAAAATAACATATCTTTTAGTGTATTATTATCTAATATTAGTTAAAGAAAAATTAAGAAAGAAAAGCATAAGAAGAGACATCATGTTGGAGGGTCATGGGCAGCAATAATTAAGAGAAGTAACCAAGGAAGTGAGCCATAATCATGAAAAGAGAAACCCAAAATATAATTACCATCATATACATCCTCTCATGGTTCAATGATTGATGCAATTGTTCTCTTTAGGAAACAATAATAATAAGAATAAACTGTAGTGATTTCACATTGGTGTAACAGTACTAAAACAAGACCTAAATGTATATATATATATATACTATATAGCAGGAACAAACACATACCAACCCAGAAAATTACCAAAGAGATTTAGGAAGAAGAATAATCAATGAACTGAAAATGAAGGACAACCCATGTTTTATTTTTACCTATTTGAGATAGGATTAGGGCCGCTAGGAACTTCATGTTCACCAGCACTAAAGATCCCTTCTTGCCATGGCAGTGGAGATCTACGAGGCCTGAACCGTACTCTTCTTTGACTTTGTGGATTAACGTGAACTTCTTTATCATTTGAAGGATTGCCCATTTCATGTCTCTTTGTAGCAACCAATCCCATGTTCTCTTCCTGCAAATTGCCTCCAGTTCTTGCTGAGACATGTCTATGCTCATTTTTGGCCATGGATAAGTGAACCATGAAGAAGAAGAAGAACATAATGGTCAAAGAAGAAGTGATACAAGGAGAGATTGCATGACCAGCCATGCAAAACCAGATCATAAAAGAATCATCCAACAACACCTCCAAGTCGTGAACATCTATGTATGTTTGGGAACCTGAGAGTAGAGGAGTTAGAGAGGTAAATATGGGGAGAGAAAAAAGTTAAGTATGTTTTAGGGAGATCCCTTGTAGGGTTTATTATAAGCAATTTAAATGAGAGAAAGAAAGATAGAGACAGGCCTAGCTAAAAGATGAAAAAGGAAAGAAAGCAAAGTGGAGTGCTTTAACAAATGTTTGGCTTTGAGGTGATGGTGATATGTGGAAATGGATGGCTTTATCAATGTCCTGTCGTTGTGGCGGTGAAAATATACAAATGCCATTATAATTATCTGAAACTTAGCATAAATAGTCTTTTTCTGGTTTCTTGATTGATAAAAGAGAGGGTTTTTGTTTAGTTTGGTATAGCTTTATGACAGAGAAGGAGCCTTTGGAAGCAGCCTATAGTCTCCCGGGAGGACGACCGAGACGGGCCCACCAACAGCTATATAATAAGAGCCAATAGTCAACACTTGAACAGTTCAATATAGCAACTCTTTGCCAATTAAGCTGAAATGTCCAATTTAAGATTCCTAGAGGTTACTTTGATCTGATGTTTCAACTTAAGATAGGGATGTGTTTGGATTAGCTTTTGCATTTAGCTTATGTTAATATTATTTTTAAATATAATTAATGTGATAATTACTGGATGAATGGCTTCCTCTATAATTTTGACAAAAGTTGACCCAAAGTTAATTTTCATAGACCCAAGCTTAATTATTATTAGTAGACTTTGCACTCAGCACATATTTTTTTAAACTAGATATCAATTTGTCACTTGAAATAAATGCAGTGGTAACCAAACTGGGCTGCTGAAATTAGACACCCAAACGGACAACCGAAAAATTAATAATCCGGACCAAACCTGTTCTAATATTATATTAGAATTTTTAATATGGGCAAAATATAGAGTCCACTGAAAAGGACTGAACTTCGGTCAACTATTATCAAAAATGACCAAATCTAGTCATTTGGATAGTTGACCCTTATCACTTATAAATCATTTTAATATTTTCATGTTTAATTAATACAAGATATTCTAACATTCAATTTAGAGATTTAAAAATTTTCATATTATTTAAAATAGCAAAAAATTTAAAAGTTAAATCTTTATAATCATATAAAAAATAATTTTTTTGTTTATAATATAATTTGAAATTTTGATTCTTTCAAAACAATTAATAATATGTTTAATAACATATTATAAAATTGTTCACAAACAGTAACAATAAAGAAGAGGGTCAAAAGTAGGATGACATTGCAACTTAAAACTATAATATGAAATTAAAATCAAATATTTGACAATTAAAATTAGATATTATGATACATTAAATAATAACCGACGTTTTTAGTTGGAATAAGTTGTAATTCCTTGATTAGCATTTCATTATTTCTTTCTTCAAGATGTTTGTCCCCATTTTGAGAATCTTGAAAATTATTTAAAAATGTACAAAGTTGATAATTGTATTATATTAAAAAAGATAGTACTTGAATCAAATTTATCAAAAATGTAAAGTGTTTCTTCAATTTTTTTTTTAATTTCTCAGCCAATTATAGCAATAAATATGTTGTGAGTTAAAGAATTCCTAAATTGATCCAAAGTCCAATCACCAGTAAAAAAAATAATTATCAATTTATTGTTCATCTATTAGAGCAGCCATCTCACCGTATTTAGAAACTGATTTGATGAGTGTTAAACTAATCATGCTCGGTTGTTTCATCCACAATCTCAAGGTATTTAAATTAATGATTTAGATAATAACAATTAATAATATTTAATTAAGAATTAAAATTTAAAATTCAAATTTATTAGATTTTTCTCTGTAAGATAATAATACTCAAGAAGTTATATGTTCAAATAAAAAGAAAAATGTTTTCTTAATTTTACGTGAATAAATCTAACAAATTCTTTTCAATAGTAAGAAACAGTTCCACAACATCTAAAATGGATAAGTTGCTATTGTTTCTGTATGGACAAAGGATCCTGGTATTCTAAAGTCGACTTCGAAGAAAATAATCAGATATTTGAAGATTCTATCAAAGATAATAAAAATACAATGTAATAGTATCAAACCCTCTTAATTAAGTCAATTAATCGATGGTCAATTTAAAGCAACAACTAATTGTAGGGAATCTCTATTTAAGAGATAGCTATTGCATTTGATTATACAATAAACTTTAGAAGTACATAAGTGGCAGCAATACCTGTTCTTGAAAAGTTATACCTTAATGCTTCTGAGCTGTAGAAAGTAAAAAGACTATTGAAAGAGAGACTGATATTTATTGAAGCTCATATCGAGCAAACCTTACTTTCATTAGTTGAGAGCTCGTAGAAACTTGATAAATACTACTAATGTGAAAGGTTGAAGAATCTTGAAAAATATGTACCTGTAAATTTGAAGAGGTTCGTTAAATTACTACTTGAAGATTTATTAGTGAAAGACTCAAGTTGGCAACTTAGGGATTGGGCGTGGGTTTCCTTATAAATTGAACCAATATAAATTAGGTGTATCATTCTTTCTCTTTTCTTAACTTTTAAATTTTTACATTTTAGTCACTATTGCTTTCGCTTTACATGAGGCTCCTTTTATTTTAAAATTTGATAGGTTCCTTTCATTTTAAAGTTTAACCGACTATTTTCGTTTGAAAATTTGACAAGCTTCTTTTGTCTTCAAATTTTAATAAGCCCTTATTGTTTGTACGAATTAATAGTAAATAACAAAAACTTTTCAAGTCACACATAATTCACCCCTATCTTATGTTTGCTTTATTAATACTCATCCATCAATTTATTCTTAATTTACTTTACTTTAACCACCAACTCGTTTGCATCTCTTTTTATCATAAAAACCAATGCATTAAACCCTTCAAATAATTCATCTATTCAATGATTAAAAAAATCAACTGGTTCAACCTTAAAAATTTTAAAATATTTAATTTTTTGGTTCGATTTACTTTTATAACTTTTATTGTTCTTATATAAACCAAAATAAATAAATAAATTTTTATTTAACAATCTCTTTTTTAATTAAATTTCAAATTCTTCTAAGGATAATATCTTTCAATTATATTTTAAATTCTTTAATTTTATTCAATTTTTAATTGATTTTATGACGATTTAATACTTTTTATCTTACCAGTTTAACCTTTTTTAAAAACATTGCATCTTATGCTAGGAGTCTAACACCATCACTATAAAATTATCACATTTATATTGCTAATGAGACTGCAATATTCATTAAATTAATTAGCTCTTATTTGTTAACTCATCTCAAAAAGAAGAATGATCTTTACTACTTTTAAAAGTTTCATTTCCTTCAAAGTTTTTAAAATATAAAAATTAAAAATTAAAAATTAAAAATTAAAAATTAAAAACAAAGGTGACAACTTTGTTAAGCAAGACGAGAATTAAAGAGTATGAGTCGGAAAGAACAGAGAGATGTGTTTCCAAAAAGATCATCAAATATTTCTTATTATTTATTATTTATTATTTGTTAATTTTCTTTTTTTAATTAATCAAATTTTAAAAAAAAGTAATCCAATTTATTAATATCTTCAATTCAAATGCTAAATTTATGACCTTAAATTCAAATGAACAATTTTAGATTTAAACTTTTAAAATTAATAAATTTAAATTTCTAAAATATTAAAAATAAATTATGTAATAACACATAAATTTTGTTTCTTTTAATCCAATTTAATTTTATATAATTTAGTTTGATTGTTGATTTAACTACTACAAAATATTCAAAATGATATTAAATTAAAATTAATAATACAATTAAGTCCAATACTAATCAAAAGGTTACTCGAATAATTTAATTGTAGATCTTTTTTATTAATTTAATTTAATTTGGAATTTATTTTCAAAAGTAATTATATATAAAATAGTCATAAAAATCCGAATTGCATTTCTCGTATTCGAATGTAGAACTTGAATATTATGATATTCTTGAGACATCTCGCTCTTATAAATGAAGTATCAGCAGAAACATTTCAATACAAAAAAAACAAAACAAAATGTTCAATACTTAAATGGTATCGAAATCAGAACCAAAATATATTAGTAAGAGTTGACGTAATTGCAATTGGTTCTAATCTCGCCTTCTCGTTGCACTTCAGGATCCACAATATTTCCAAGTTTGGTCATGGACACCCCAAATAGCTGGGGATAGAAGTCTTGAGGTGTGTAAGCCAATGCATTAACAAGAGGCTGAGTTCTTGGATCGAAGTACATGAGCTGATCTGTGGACAGAAGACCCATTCTCTTTTGAAGATTCTTGTAGTATTCATTTCCAAGACTTGATGGAGATGTTGCATCTAGATCAACATACTCAGATGCCCATCTGCACTTTCTCGTCAAAAAGTTTAAGTACCTATCCTGAAGTGTGGAGTCTGGTTTGCCCGTTCCTTGGTAGTTGTAGAGCCGATCCTGAATTGACCCACAAGTTGTTCTGCCAATGGAGTGTGCACCTGACAGAATCACCATATCAACCAGATTCAACCCTTTGGACTGGAAAAGCTCGATCAAGCTAGTAATGTCTTCATGACCATTTGGCACCATTTTGTCTGCTTCCTCGTCAATGGAAACTTTCCCATCTTTTCTACCATAAGGCACCGTCCAGTACGATCCTCCCAGGAAAACTGTGGCGTCCCTAGACGCTGAAGTGAGAATGTCAGCACACGACACGGTTCTTGAACAGTTCTTCTCGAGCTCAGCTTTGATGTCGTCTATCACTTCAAATCCTCTAAGCGTCTTGCTCACATGTGCTGATCTCTCACTACCCTCATGGTTCAATAAAATGGACCCATCACAACCCTGAATGTAGAAGACAACACCAGAAAGAGTTACATTAAGACGATGATCGAATCAATGTGAAAACTTGTATGTATGCTATACATATATATACGAGTGCGCGCGCACACACACGTACCTTAATGACACAGTCGTGGAAGTGCAATCTCAGGAGGCTGGCAGCGAGAGTCCTGTCCTTGTCAATCCATTCCTTCACTTTTCTGCTGATGATGGCTTCAGCATTCGGACAGCTCTGGTAATAGTAATCATAGGACAAACCATTTGAATCCGAGGTAACAGGCAACGTCAGAATCTTCAGTTCTGCTGCTTCTCCTTTTTCTGCATAATTTGCAGCGTAGTCTGAAGCTGAACAAAAGTGAAAAACGGAGACAAGAAAGAAGAAGGAAATTAGAAGTTTCATGGTGGCGAAGCTAACAGAGATTAAGCACTGTTGCAAGAACAATGGCGGTCTTAGAATGTAGATTATATATATAGTAGCTAGTAGGTGAAGAACTACGTGACAAGCACCTCATTGGATCAAGCAGACATGCTTGCATGTAAGGTTCGAATGAATTATTAACTCTTAAATTAAAGGCTTATTGACTTTATAGTTCTTACTATAATTAATTAATCGCTTCCACAGTCAAGCCTCTGATCATATTGGCTCAATTTACAATGGGGCAATGTTAGTGTAGGGTTCAAACTTGTCCAGTTTTCGAGAAGGTGACGATTATTATTGGGTTCCAACTGTAGTCACTTCACTTCACAAGACATAAGGCTTAGCCCACAGTATAATCAAACTAATGCTCGACCACTGAAGGAAGCCGGATTGAATTTAGGTAAATGATAAGTTTTAACTTATGTATTCAAATTTAACTTATAACTTAGACATAAATATTTATTAATATTTTAAAATTTTAATTAAATTTATTAAACTAGATTAACAGATTCCTAATTTTTCTTATTATATCATTTAAAAATATTAATATTAATAAAGTCAATTCCATTATGCATAAACTTTTAATTTGACAATTTAAGATTTTAAATTCCAAAGTTCTAAAATAAATCCTTTAATTTTAATGCTGGTTGTCAACGTACATGAATCCTTTAATTTCGATTATTCTAAAATAAAGCAAACCATATAAAAATGAAATGCGTACGTATTTTATCCTTATTATTACTAAAAATAACCTAGTGTAGGATTAAGCAAGTTGTAAAAATGGAAATTTGATCATCGATGTAATCTCCTTTAATCTAAAATCAACAAATTCGACTCAAATTGATCAAAATTTGGATTATATTTAAGCTTATAATTAGAATTCATATGCGGCCGATCAAACTTCAAACCGCTCAAATTTGATTAAATCTCTATTTGATTGAGTTTATATCAGTAGAGCTTTCTTCTGTAAATAATTTTTTAGAAGAACTTTTGTAAAAAGTTAGTTAACTATTTGAATGTCATTTAAAAAAATAGTTTTTTTTAAAGAGCGTCATATAGTAGACTGTTTGACAATATAAAAAAAAACACTTTAATTTTAACTATATCTTATTTTGTAATAAAAATTATTTATGCATATAATTATTATTTAAAGTATATTAAACAATATGCAAAGTACAATATATTAATTATTATATAATTTTAAACCATATGAAATATAAATAAAAATATATCTAACCAAATCTTTTGTATGGATTATAACATAAGTAAACTAATATCAAAAATAAATATTAAAATATATAAAAAGCTAAATAATATTATATAAATCTCAAAATAAATATTCAAGTTAAGTAAATAGTTAAATACATAAGAAACGGAAAGATGAGTTTGCATGTAGATATTGTGGGAATTTGTAAAATATAAGAGCAAAAATGATTAAAAACTAGACTCATTAGTTGATCCAAAAAATTTACCTGAAAAAGCCATTTGAGAAGTTTTTTTGAGAAACTCTAAATTTGAATTTCTTAAAAATCTATATTTTGGTAACTAAAAAAATCATATTTATTAAAAAAATATTTTTTAATTTACAATCAAATACTTATTTTTCTTAAAATATATTTTTATAACAGATAAAAGTACTTATTGACTTCACAACTCATCCAAACACATACTAAAAATAGTTTCGAATTGCTAACTTCGGGCTCATTTAAACTTCGGGTCGGATTGCTTAAGATTAACTACCTCAAATTTGGCTCGGTCCAATACAATCCCCACCAAGTTGCACTTGTAGCTTATCTACGAGAGCTAAAGTTTAAACCTTGAAGCCACGCATTCCCAAATCACAAAAGGATGACACTTATAAAAGAATTAGTGTCGTAAGCACTAGATTGACAATTTATATTTGATAAAGAAGCTTTTTAAATATGTTTGGATTAAAGCTTTTGGAATTAAAGCAGCCTACATTTTAGGAGACAAACCAGAACTTGATTTTTATATAGTATAGAAATCAAATAATTTAAGATAAATCATAAAAAATTAACCTTTATTCAATTTTATAATACTGATGAAAATAAAAAATTATAATTTTCATTTTGTTACTTATCACCTCTCAACAAATTTATTCAACACCAAGCAGACAAGTAATATTAAATTTTAAAAAATTGATTAAATTAAAAAATAAAAATTGTAAATGAGGATTTAAATTTAATAATTTAATATAAATTTTAGTAGTAACATATTTATAACATATTAAATAGGTCTGGTGACGTGGTAATTTACGTTATCAAAGTTGATTTTGGGGGTGTGATGGGCTATTTTAATAATAAATTTATTTTTAATAATTATGACTAATATTATAAAATTAAATAAGTTACCCATACTATGCCGGTGAAAACAACGTATGGAAATGCAGGCGGTGACATTTGACCCTCCGTGTATGTATATTTGGTTGGACAATTTGGATTTTTATGGTTTGCTTTGACAATTGTAAATCGAAAGATCACCCCATCCGTAGGATAGTGACCTTAAATAATTAGGTATCACAAGAAGACACTTCTGAACATTGTTGATAATGACCAATCTGGACCCAAGTTTGAAAATTGATGCAACAACTTGAAATAATTAAAGTCCAATGTCTTAGACTCTTAGTTCTAAATGAAAATTTAAACACATATATTCAATTTTTATAGATAGAAGATGGCTAAGATATGATTATTTATTATATCTAAATATTGATTATGTCATCAAATCAAGTTGAAGATTGAATGTCTCCAATTTTTAATGTGGTTAAGGAATTTATTGAGACAAAATCAAGGACAAAATGAAATTATTTATTTATATTTCAAGATTCTAATTAAATGTTAGAAAGAAATGTTTTAAAAATCAAATTGAAAATTAAATCAGTAAAATAGGAAGTTTAAAAATGCAATCGATATCATACTATCATAAAATAGTTATATATTAAAAATTGAAAAATTTAAGATATAATTGAAAAAAGAAACTGTACACTACAAGGAAAATGAAAATTAGCGACGGTATATTACCGACGGACAGACTTTCGTGAGTAATTACTGACGAAAAATGTGTAGACGTCGGTAATGTTGTGAGGCAAATATACATTTAGCGATGTTAACATAATCGGTCGCTAAAATCAGGCCCCGATGTTTACCAACCGACATTTCCGTCGGTAATGGTGTCGGGAAAATCTTTTAAGTCATTGAATTTTTACCTTAATGTTAAGTTGTCTGTTGAAACAACCAAAATGACGTTGTATAGGTTTGAAACCATACGACGCCGTTTTGGGAAGTTCTAGACCTTGAGTTCATAAACGAAACGACGTCGTATGGTTGGTAAACCTATACGACGTCGTTTTGTTGAACTATGTAACGGTTGAGGCTTGGACATACGGCGTCGTTTCATTTACGCGAAATGACGTCGTATGGGTTATGAGTTAGAGTTTTAAGTAAATACGAAAAGGACGTCGTTTTGGCTTAAACCAAAACGACATCGTTTTAATTATTATTTAAAGCGTGTAACTGATGAGTAAAACAACGTCGTTTAACCCAAAACGATGTCGTTTTACTCATCAGTTAATGTTTAAATAATAATTAAAACGACGTCGTTTTGGTTTAAGCCAAAACGATGTCGTTTTGGTTATTAATAAAGCCAACCGTCTCCTTTCTTTTCCCTCCCACCCGACCCTTGCGCCTTCTCCCTTCGTCTTCTTCCTTCTCCAACAGCTGCAT
>JANTNU010000003.1:33179655-33203236 GCA_024752395.1 Erythroxylum havanense
TATTAGTAAGAAAATGAAGATTAAAAAATTCAATCGATTCATGTAGTTCAATCATAAAAACTTTGGATAGTTCAATTTTTTGGTTCAGATTTTAACTTTATGATTTAATTTATTTTAATAATTAGAAATAATTTAAATTTATGTAATTTTATAAATTAAAATTAATTAATTAATTGATATTTAATAAAAATTTTAATTACACTTCAAATTTTTAATTGATAATAATGATTTCTTTCAATTATGTGTCAAATTCTTTAAATTTATTTGATTTTATGATGATATAATATAGATTGAATCTATTAAAGCTTATAATTCTTTTCTTACCCAATTTTAGCTTTCAATATACCTTTAAAATATTGAAAAATATTGAACCTTGTTAATATTTGGAGCATTACTCAAAGACATTTACTTTTCTCAAATAAGATTGTACTTTTGATGAAACCCATAAAATTTTAATTGTTTGATTTTGTAATAAAAAAAATAATCCAATGAAAACATTTAACTTTGGAATGTTGGGATAATTCAAAGACTCCATGGTTGGTTATCTTTAGTCCTTACTCTTACAAATGTCATGGTATTAACCTTAATGAATTTGCCTTTTATAGAGTAACATCTTTCAATAGATAGATTATTGAATGAAAAAGTTATCAAATAAACAAATTATTTGATACGTGGTACTATGAAATAAACTAAAGTATGTTATAAGTAAATGATATAATTCAATATCTTATATACACACGTAAGTATTACTTCTACTATTAGATACAAAATTTAAAATACATCACTTGAATTAAATAAATAAATGACATGAACAAGATAGTCGTTACATAACATATTACTTGAATATGTCAATCAAACAAACAAGTAATTTGATTGAGAGAGCTTTTTCAATATATAGATTATTGAATGAAAGAGTTATCAAATAAACAAATTATTTGATACGTGACACTATCAAATAAACTAAATTATTTTATAAGTAAATGATATAATTCAATATCTTATATACACATGGAAATATTACTTCTACTATTATATACAAAATTAAAAATACATCACTTGAATTAAATAAATAAATGAAATGAACAAGATAGTTATTACATAACATATTACTTGAATATGTCAATCAAACAAACAAGTAATTTGATTTAGAGAGCTTTTTCAATATATAGAATATTGAATCAAAGAGTTATCAAATAAACAAATTATTTGATACGTGATACTATCAAATAAACTAAAGTATTTTATCAGTAAATGATATAATTCAATATCTTATATACACACGTAAATATCCTAACCATGTGCACTATACTAAAAGATCAATTTCATTCCCAAAAACATATGAAGTTTATGTCACGACACTGTTAACTCGCGATACTTGACATGCCGGTCTTTGTAATATTGAGTACATAGATGCTTATATGGTTGTCAACAAATTTAAAATATTGTGATTCGTTCCCATGAATTTACAAATGGTTTCCCGCTTGCTAACCTGTCAACGAATTTGTTATTGGTTGTAGGAACTTGCACACATTCCAGTATATTCATTTGGTGCGAGATTATAAAGACACTCCAACAGGTATTAAAATGAAAAGCTCAGATTGTACGTGTTTTCTACTATTACATACAAAATTAAAAATACATCACATGAATTAAAACTTGGCATTTAATTGATAGATAGTCAATTCTGTTAAATTTTTCTTTCTCATAAGGTCTGTTGTGAATGTAATGAAAGTATTGAAGTTTAAATCAAATGCTCCGTGATTTAACTTATATTGTACTCTAAATGTTAGAGTTGAATTGCTCTTTTGTCCAACTCTATTATTGGGTTTGGTCTTTAAAAGCTTTCAAATGATATTTAAAGCATTTGAATTACACTAATCCATTTCAAATGATATTTAAAGCATTTGATCTGCAATCTCTATACATGTCTTTAGCCATTAATCGAGGAAAATTTTGAAGTGATTTGTCAATAGAACACTCATTAGTTTATCATTGCTCACGCCAAATCTATCTAACACCTTCTCGCAAAATCTATCTAACACCTTCTCAATATAATTGAATTAATAGAACCATAGTTTTGTAGATCTCTTATCCTTATGAATCTCTACTCTAAAAATCACTTTGGCAACTTCCAAATTCTTTATATCCGACTCTTATGCTAGTCAGGTTTTACGTTCATTCACATCATGCTAACTTTTGAAAGTAATTAATATATTATCTACATATAGCAGTAAAAATAAAAGAGCCATCAATAAGGCTCTTAATAAATATAACAACCATACTCACATCTCATATAGCCAATTTATATCTAGTAAGAGTAAGACTATTTATAAAATTATTGTGGAGAGTGCGTTAACCCACAAGGTAACTTCCTTAATTGACAAATGAAGTGCTCCCCTCTAAGTTGACTAAATCCTTTTGATTGTGCAATATAAATTTTCTCCTCTAAATCGTCATGAAGAATATTTTTCTTCACATCCATTTTCTCAAAGTTATGTCCAGAATAACTACTAATACTATTGTTATCTTGATGAAAGTATGTTTGACTATAGGAGTAAATCTCATCATAATCAATCCTTTTCTATTGTTTGGATTCCTTTTGTACATCTGTCCGCAAGTTATAGACATTTAGGAAGCTAAATAGCTCTTGTATTTGGTGATTATCTAATGACTTCATTTCCTTTCCTCTATAATAACATCCATCCTTGTATCTTCTTCTTGGCTATTCACATCCTCCTAAAAAGTAGGTACATCTTTATTGTTGATATAAGTACAAAAGAGACTAGATCCTCCTAACTATGCTTGTTTGGAGGTCTAATGATTCATTTACCTCTATTGGTTGCTATAATATGATGCTACTTTATGCTTAAAATAGTTTTTAAGCTCCTAGACTAGTACTATCAGTCCTTCCAACATTTACAATAGGCTTTTCACGTTCTAAATGTATTTCTTTTGGACTAGTATTGCTTCTTGATGACTTTTGTACATCACATTTGTATGTATATTTCAACATAGACTACTCATCATACGTCACATCCGTACTGATCACTATTTTCTTTAATACTAAATTACAAAACTTGAACCTTTTGACAACTTATGGATAGCCTATCAAGACACATTTATTTGATGTCTAAGTTTGACCTCTTATCTTTGGATTTATGAACATAAGTGAGACAAATAAAAAATTTTAACCCAAAAATCAAATTTATTCCTTGTCCACACTTCTTATATAACTCTTCAATCTAAATGGTGAATTATGTCTAGATATGATGCTCCTTTCAACATTTTTAAAATAGCGAGTTTGTGTAAATACTGATATCTATGTACAAGTACTTAGGTGTTTTGACCCTTTAACCTCAAGTTTCCAAAATTTAAGCTTAGTAAGGACTTAAAAAAAGTTTATCTTTCATAAAGTGTAAACAAATTATTTTTTTAGAGAAATCATTAATAAATGTAATGAACTTCGCCTCAAGTCTCAATCCTTTAAATATAGGCAATGCTTATTCTTATCAATATTATAACTAAAATCATTTACATGTAAAATGTGTAAAGAAATAAAATTCTCTCTCATTTTGGTATATGATTAACATCACTCAATATTCTAACAATACCATCTTGCATATTAATGTTTACTTCTCTTAATCCAACTATTGCATAAGTTTTATTATCACTCAAGCATATAGAATTAAAATTGCTTAACTTGTAAGTTGAAATTTTGAAATATATAGCATAATTTGGGTCATCCTTCTACATTACTTTAGCAAACAGTAGTAACTCATTAGTTTTCCTTTCTCCATTCTACTTCTTCTTATTAAACAATCCCTTTTGAACAGTTAGTTAGATAATGTTCGTGAATTAGGAATTTGTGTGAATACATATAAAGTGTAATTGCTTAATGTATTGATTGGTGCATTATGACGAATGCTTATATTGGATATGGCTTGATTAGTTTGCTCAAGTGAGAATGAATGTGTTGAAAATTGGCATCAGAAAATGAATTCATACTTATGCATTATGTCATTGTCATGTGATTATGATATTGTCATAATTTGAGACCATTAATTGTCTGAGGAATTTGATAATTAATCATGTGGTGAAGGTAATGTCATGTTTTGGGGTTATGGTATTATATGTGGTTTATAACTTTTATGAGACATGTAGTATGGAGACCAAACTTACGTTGTGGTTACTGGTTGCTATAGAAGTGTGCTTTTATTACAAGGGGACCCTTATTTCATAAGGGGGATGTCTGTATTATAGGGGAAATGCTGCCGAAATTTCAATAGGATCCTCTTAGATGATGATTTTGAAATTAAAACATGAGCTCATTAGTTTTAACTTATGATCTTTTTTTGCATGATACTTATAATTATGGTGATTATTGAGGATATGTCATGATGGTTGAATTATTTGAGTATAATAAATGTTATTCATTGAGTACAATATTTCATAGAAATTGTTTTTATATATCCCACTTTTTAATTATGCTATGAATGATTTTGTTATTGGTTTTCATTATAGCTCTCTCATCATCTTCTACTGTGACGTAATTCAGGAACATCTCACTGCATTTCGATTGAGGTTAGTCCTCATGTTTGTGTTACAGTTTTTTTGCTCTTTATTTATGTTTTTGCTGATGAACTTCCCATAACAACTTCCTAAATCTTTTATTGATATGTCTTGCACGATGTCAAACTTAATGATGGATGCTCTTTAAAATGATGAGGTGTTCTTTACATGTTATGTGGACATAATTTGAAATGTTTTTATGAAATTGTATATGTTCAATGAATTGATTAAAATAGGTTTTCCCATTAATAGTCATATTTTTATGAATACTTATTTAGCAATTGGTTGATATTTAATATCTATTAAATATCAAATTGTGATCAATCATTATCTTATGACATATATGATTACAAACATATATGTTGGATATATGCTTAAATATTGTAAGAGTTTATCTAGGATAAAGAATGAGAAAAGTTGATGTTTAATAACACGTCTTATCTGATATGTTTTGTTATATGTTGCTAACATAGCAGACTAACTTTGGATTCGATGTTTTAAAATAACAGTCCTCCAGATATGAGTTTCCGCGATAAATCTTGGATGTATAAACGTTTAACCGTTGATGGTTTCATTAATCCTGAATTTGTTGAGGGAGTTGAAGCGTTTATTCATTATGCATCGTCGCAACCTACATATATGGATGGGTCAAAAATTAGATGTCCATGTAAAAAGTGCAACACAAATGCTTCCTTACCATTGATGAAGTGAATTTGCATTTGCTGAGAAAAGAGTTTGTTCCCAATTATTTTGAGTGGACCCAATATGGGGAACCCTTTATTTCTAGCCCCTCAAACAGAACTGAGGCACATTCATCTGTCAACTTAAATAAGTATGACGGTGAGGATGGGTATAGAAGACATTATGTTGATGGAATTGAAAACTCGTGCAGGCAAATGGTTTATGATGGAGTCGGTTATACATTTGAGCTAAATAGGAAAAATGTTGAAGAAGAACTTAACCAACAAGCAAAAATTTTTTTGACTTACTACAGTCAACTGAACGAGAATTGTGTCCAAATTGTGAGTCAATGACCCAATTGGCATCAATTGCTCGAATATTGAACATAAAGAGCGAGGGGCATATTTCAGATCGCAATTTTGATAAAATTCTGGAGTGGTATAATGAATCATTGCTTGTAGAACATACAACGGTTGATAGTTTTTACAATATGAAGAAACTGATTTGTGGTATTCGTTTGCCTGTGGAAAAGATTGATTGTTGTCGGTTAGGATGTATGTTGTATTGGGGAGATGATATGAACTTAGAACGGTGCAAATTTTGTGATCAACCGAGGTTTAAGCCAAGAAAACGTTCAACGAAACAGAAATTAGTTCCATGGAAGCGGATGTATTATTTTCCTCTCACTCTGAGGTTGCAGAGACTTTATGCTTCTGATGTTACTGCATCTCACATGAGATGACATGCTGAACACGAACAGGAAGATGGAGTTATGAGTCATCCATCATATGCATTAGCATAGAAACATTTTAATGACACTCATGTTGATTTTGCAGTTAACAGTCGAAATGTTCGGCTGGGATTGTCGACGATATTCTTCATGGACAATTATAATAACTCCTTATAATTTCCCTCCTTGGATATGTATAAAAGAGGCGTATATGTTTTTGACAGTGATTGTGTCTGGGACAACAAATCCAAAGCAAAAAATAGATGTTTTCCTACAGCCATTGATATCTGAATTGTAGCAGCTTTAGGAGTACGGTGTTCAAACATATGATGTATCCCTGAAATAGAATTTTGTGTTGGCAGTAGCTTTAATGTGGACCATTAGTGACTTTCCGACTATTGCCATGTTCTTTGGATGGAGCACAGTTAGAAAAATGGCTTGTCTTTATTGTGGTAATGATTCTGATGCATTTTATCTACCAAATGGAGGCAAAATATGTTGGTGTGACAATCACAAGAAATTTCTTCCTTCAGATCATCCCTTTAGGCGCAATAAACATAAGTTCATAAAAAATAAGATGGTCACCACACCTCCTCATCTTATAAAAGTCGGTGAAGAGATTTTGCAAGAGATTGACAAATTATGATTGCTGAAAGTAATGGAATTAGAGGCCGATGAAGTTAATTCAACCATTAGTCAGAACTTTGGTTGGTTGAAACGAAGCATATTTTGGGATTTGCCATATTAGAAAATGAATTTGATACATCATAATCTAGAAGTGATGCACATTGAGAAAAATATTTTTGACAACTTGTTTAATACCATTATGAACATTGAAGGGAGGACAAAAGACAATGCAAAATCTTGAGCTAATTTGCAACTTTTTTGTAAAAGAAATGAGTTACATAAAGATGTTCGCACTAGTAAATATCCGAAAGCATGTTACACTTTGGGCAAGAAACAAAAGGAGCTTTTATGTGAATAGTTGAAAAGTCTAAAGTTTTCTGATAGTTATGTTTCAAACTTGACTAGGTGTGTGGATCTCAAGAAGTATAAATTATTTGGGATGAAAAATCATGACTGTCATGTTTTTATACAAAGGCTAATCACAATTGCATTTCGAGAGTTGCTACCTTCTAAGGTATGGGAAGCTATAACAGAGTTAAGCTTGTTTTTCAAAAGCTTAACATCAGTTGAAATCAAGTTTTGTGATATGGAAAAACTAGAAAATGAAATTCCCATTATTATGTGTAAGTTAGAAGGCATTTTTCCTCTAAGCTTCATTGACTGTATGGAGCATCTACCTGTACATTTAGCACATGAAGTAAAACTAGCCGGTCTAGTTCAATATCGATGGATGTATCTATTTGAGAGGTAACTCGACAAATATTACTGCAATAATCATTTTTACATGTTTTATCAACTAACTTCTACTAACAATTTTGTCTAATATAGGTATTTGCATCACTTGAAAAAAATGTAAAAAACAAAGCTAGAGTTGAAAGCTCCATATGTAATGCTTATTTAGTGGAGGAAGCTAGTACATTTTGTGGGCATTATTTTGAGCCGCATGTTAACACAAGAGCAAGAAAAGTTCCTTGTAATGACGATGGGGGAGAAAAGAGTAATGCGGATGGAAATTTGTCCATTTTTTCATATTCTGGACGAACATAGGAACGTGCGACAAGAAGAATGTTAACAGATAAAGAAATTGAGGCTGCATATGGTTACATTTTATTGAGCTGTGAAAAGGTTCTGCCTTTCGTTCAGTAAGTTGAACATGATTATTTCTTTATTTAGAATTGTGTGTTGTTGATTGCCAAACATATTCATTCTATATTTAGATTATACGAGACATTGTTACGAGAGATAATGCCGAGCATCACACAAGATGATATAAATAGATAAGTTGAAAAACACTTTCCTCGATAGTTCGAGAGATATGTAAGTTTTCACTTACAAGTATTTTTAATTATAATTCAACAGTATATTTAACTATTCTCATGACATTATACTCTATGCCATGACAAATTGAATTTTGTAGGCCTTAGAAAATCCAATCGAGAACAAGTTCATTTGTGATCCTACGAAGGGACCTCTACAAACTGTTAAATCGTATCTGGTGTATTCATTAATGGATATAAATATCATACAGAATCTGATGGACATAGCTTGTCAACAATAAACAATGGTGTTTCCATACAGGGAGAAATGTTGGATTACTATGGAAAAATTATTGAAATACTAGAAGTTGAATACTCTGCTTTTCTAGTGAAGCGATGTATGATATTTAAATGTGAGTGGTATGACCCGACACCAAATGTTAGGACAAAAGTGCATGGGCAATACAATCTAGTTGAAATCAATCACCGAAGAAGATTGAGACAATTTGAATTTTTCATCTTGGCTTTGCAAGCGAAACAGGTTTATTATATCCCTTTTCTGAGCTTACGACGAGATAAGACAGATTGGTTAGCGGTTTGCAAAGTAAAGCCTAGAGGCTAGAGGTGTTTATGAATCACATGGAAGAGGAGAGCATAGTCTTGAAAGTGAGGCGTTTCAAGAAGATGCCACTTTTATCAATGCATCTATCACGTATGACAATAATGAACCTTTGAACGATCCATCAAAAGAATATGTCGATATTTCTTATGGGGAGGATGACGAGAGTCAGGGATCTGAAAAGGAGCCAGAATTTGATTCTCATTCTTCTGAAGATGAAGATTATTGTAATTTACCATTAAGTTTTGATAGAAAATGACTTATGTTTATAATTGAATATTTAAATTTAAAAATCAACATTAATTACAATTCAATATATTATGTAAGGTCTTTCATTGAATTTGTTCTTAAAGGAATGTCGACATGGCAACTGGTTCCAGATGGTAGAAATTTTTTTCATTTGGAGGAATGTGGCAAAATTGTCCCAACACAAGGGATCAAAACTATAGAACATATCGTTGCATCATACACTACCAATCGTTTGCCTTCCATGACCGATCTGTTACTTCAAGGTGTTTAGTATGATCTGCACGTCGTCTCTTTCCTTCTTATGTACATCTCATTTCCTTTATTGAAGTTATGATACATATTCTCATTCATTGTCTATCCTACATGTTTAAGCTTCTTTAAAACTCGAAGAGGACATGTATGCTGATAAAGGTGAGAGCAATGTCACAACGGCCTATAAAGGAATAGGGAGATCGGGTATTGGTGAAAATTCTTCTATTCCTCAAACCTCGTCTCCATAATCACGTATGCATTAATATACCGTTTTCGTTGCTGAAACGGTTTTCTAATATCACGGTTTTAAAACTTCTTCACTTATTATGTTTTAGGTAAAAATGTTCCTGTTAGTGGTTCAGCCGGAGAATTAGTCTTCCATACTAAAAACGGCATCTCATTCACTGTTTCTTCAGCAAGTATAGCTATAGCTTCAAAGCTATTGCAAGAAGGTGTTCAAAAGCCTACACAAAGTGGAAGAAGTTTCACTATTTCCATTGGTGCGTTTGAACATGCGAAGGCCCTTCTCGGGAACCCACAAATTGGAGATTCTTTTACCTTTACCAACTCCTATGTGATATGGAATCAAACAAATTAATTATGTCAATGTACTTTTTTGATGCAAAACATTATTACACTAAGCTTTTAAGTTGATATATTGTTGTATCTGTAACACTTTGTTAAACAATGCATATTTATATTATTGTTAGGGTTCATTTAATGTTGATAACAATTTTTTAACCTTCAACTCTATTGCCTTATTTTCTTCTCCATATATTATGTAAAATATTGATTTCAAAGTATTAATTATACTTGCAGAGAATCAGGAAAAATTTAATTTCAGGTAAACAAATGGGACCAAAAAGACAGCGTGAGGTTATGCGGCTAAGATTTAGAGCCATGTTCGGGGCAAGTTACTGTGAAGGTGGTTCATCGCAATCTGTAGCTCCAACTGCCTCACCTTCTCCCCCTTTAGCGTCGACAATTCCAGATGAGGAATCACCTACTGCTCCTCATGCTAGACCATCCCATTACTCAACGCATATATCATCGAACACCTGCTTATCAGATGGAGGAGACGTCCGCCAGCCTGGAGCTGAAGGACTTGATGGAAGAAAATTTATAACAGTTGTCAATGAACAGTAAGTGAAATCACTTCACTCACAATTTGGTTATTATTAAGTCTTAGTTTTATCAATTTTTACATAGGATAACATAATTTGTTATGTTAGGATGGTTCTGTCAGGACCGACTTCCAGAAATATGATGTCGTCATTTAAACAAAGAATTGAACCTGAGGATTATGTGTAGAAGAATTTATCTGACGTCACAAAGCAATTTTACTTTCAGGAGTTTGAGAGATAGTAGTTATTTTGTTGTTATATTGATTTATATACACAATTTACATAAATATTTAAACATTATATAATTTTGTCCCTCTTTTTTCAGAAAGAATTTTACTGGGATTCTTGTTTCGACTCCATCATGTATAAAGTTTGGGAAAAGAAAGCTCGAACACGTTATCGCGACTTAATTAATGCGATACGCAAGGTTGGTGCACTACCGCATTACATTTCGGAGGAAATTTGGAGTTGTTAGACCGAGTATTGGACATCACCTGCTGCAATGTCCATCTCTGAGTATAACTCGGCCAACAGACGTGGAGGTCCGGGCGGTGAGAGTCTTCCAGTACATACAGGAGGATCAATTAACCACAACGAGCATGCACATAGACTAGTAAGTATCTAAACTTCACACCTATTTTGTATACATTTTGCTTCGCTTTATTGTACATACTGACTATGATATAAATATCTGGTGTCATATATGATTGTGTGAAGTTATTTTCTTTGTTGAGTAGGAGGCAAATATCATACATATAGGGGAAACTCTGCCAAATTTTTTATAAATTCTAGTTTACATCTAACAATTTAGGTTATACATGTAGGAAAAGTCATTGGGCACAAAGCCTACACCTATTCAGCTATTTTTGCACACCCACACGAAGAAACATGATGGTGTGACCTTCATCAACACCCGATATAGAGAGCTGAATGTAAGTGAAATTAATACATCTTTATAGTTCTTTAACAATAATACCTTAATTACTAATGTAAACATTGCTTCTTAATAGGACCAACTACAACAAAATATTCAGTGACAGTCTCAAGAGAAACAACCTGTAGATGACATTCAGACATATCTTGATGTTGTGGGTGGTAGGGACCGTCGTGGAAGAATATTTGGCCTAGGTTCATATGCAAACACATGTTATTCGCGCTCTTTCCTGTCCAGTACAGCAGCATCTGCTAGGCCAACACAAAGCAATGAAGTATCCGAGCTTCGGGCCACAGTGGACACATTGAGGGAGCAAATAGGGTATTTGATAGAGGCTAACGTTAATCAACGGATAGAACACATGGAGCAGATAGCTAAGATTAGAGAGGAGATGAGCATGAAGATGAGAGAGGAGATGAGAGAGAAGATGAGAGAGGAGATGGAGCAGGTATCAAAGATCAGAGAGTCGACGGAGCAGGCATCTAAGAGGAGAGAGGAGATAGAGCGGCTTGCTCAAATGAGAGCGGAGATGGAGCATATGACTAAGATGAGAGAGCAAATGAACCAGATAGCTCAGCTGAGACAGGAGATGGAACAGTTAAAAGGGATTGTTAATAGTTCAGAGCATTCACGATCACCACGACATTAGTTTCTTCTTGTCATTTGTTTTCAGTAAAAAACCAAATGTTTGTTCACTGTTATGTTTTTATTATTAAATAAAATACTTTATACGTTATATTATTAATTAATTTTCTTTATGATTAAATTATATATATATATTAATTTATTATGAACAAATAATTGGTAACTCTTAACATTACGCATTTATAACAACAATTCATAACATTGGAATTTAATTAAAAAAATAACCATCTATTACCGACAGAAAACAATTCCGTCGGAAATTTTGATGCAATTTACCGATGGTAAATAAAATCGTCGGTAAATTGAGTTGACTTTCTTGGTCATTGCCTTCGGTTTTGCGACAGAAAATTTTTCCGTCCCTAAATTTCACCGACGGAATTTAAACTAACGTATTCCGTCATTAAATTAGTTCCGACAATCCATTTCCGTCGATAAATACTGTTGGTAATTCACCGACAGAATGTTCCATTGGTGATATTAGCTACGGTCCATTTTCTGACGGTTTTTTCCCCTACCAAATTTTGTCGGTAGTTAATAATACTGACAGAAATTCCCAATTTTCCGACGGAATGTTCCGTCAGTAATTGAGTAATTTCTTGTAGTGTTAATTACTTATGGAAGAAGTTGAAATTTAATTATAGAATAGATAATTTATTACAGTTTAAAAAAATCAACCGATTAGTTAATAAATCGATTTCCTTCTAATAACAAATGCTAAAACCGAAATTTTGACTATTCAAAACTTTTGCACTAAAAAAATGCTTTGATTCAAAATGAGAGAAGAATATTAATTAATTACTTGTGATGTTTCAAAGATTTAAAAATTCAGCTTCTTTGTCACTTTCTCTTTGGACAAGCATCTCAAGTATATTAAAACATCTAAACAAACAACATATGATTTGATTAAATTCTCTTAAGGAATTGGTTTAATATTCATGTAATAATGCACCAGAGATGGCGACATTTGTACTTTGAACATTAACGATGACCTTATTATGATTTGAAATCTTATGAGTTTAATTAAAATAAGCAACACTCTTAACAAACCTGGAGATTTGTCATATTGTCAATAATAAAGAAAGCATTAATCAGATGTTTCCAAACCAAATTCACGGGATGTTATTACTTTTGTTGATGTTAACATGAACTTACATTGTAAAGCCACATGATAAGACATTGCTAATAGCAAGTTATGACAAAAAGCAATAAAAACTATTAAATAAGTAAAAATTGACCAATGTCACATGCAAAAAAAAAATCATATTTCACATATTTTTCATAAATTATTTGTGTTAGAGGTTAAGATATTTAAACTTGTTATATAATTATATTGATTATTGTGTATTTTTGGTGTCTATCAACACTAACAATAACAATCATTCAGTAAAAATTTCATTAATAAATAAAATTTAAAGAGGTTTAATAATACACAACCTTATCCGTAATTAAAACTTTGGTATGAATTTATCGTTATATTAAAAAAAACTACAATAATAAGCTTTGAAGAAGCACAAAATCTCAATTAAATATAGTTTCGTGAGATTGCTATTCTACAATTATTAAACTTGATAATTTCCTATATTTATAGCAAGTTGATTATAAAACCATGGAGCATATATATATAGTTACTTAGTTCGTGACATTACGACAAAGTAGTAGAAAATTGTACACAATCAAGGTAAGGTTGGATTATATTGCAGTCTCGTTCTTGTTCTTTTGTTCTACAAGTCAATGCTGATTGAATTATCAAACATATCTCTCAATCGAATAAATGTCAAATGGATCCCCAATCATAGGATTAATATATGATTAACTTGTAAATTAAGCTCCTTAACAATGGTAAATAGTGTTAAAATCATGTAACCATTTCATCCAAATAGTTCACTTAAATAAATGATACATAGATTATAAATTGTTAATAACAAATTACATATCAAGTGTTTTAGTAAATTACTTTCTTTGTATATTTATGAATAATTATTTCAAGAGATTACATATTTAAAAGTGCAAATTTTTTAAAAATTTGTTCAGTCAGTATTAAAAATTCTAAAATTTTTTATTAGTAAAATTTTTAAAATTTATATAAATCAAATTAAAATATCGTTTTTACTGATATAACTAATAAATAAACATTCATATAATAGTTGGTAAAAAGAAAAAAAAACACTTTTTGACCTGATTTATACAAATTTTAAGAAAATGATAAATAAATAAAAAATTAGTGCTAAATTTAAAAAATACTAAAAATTCATTTAATTTACTGTCCCTTTTTTTTAAATAAAAACTTGCAAGTTCAACTTTTTTGTTCTTTTTGTCTCTTTAACATGATCCGAAATTTACAAGGGAGGAAATATTGCATGCTCTATACCTCAGGAAATCGTTTTGGGAGCATATTCTTGTGACGGTTTGCCGCAGAAAGTGGAAGATGAAGCTTTTTCTACAACAATTATTTGAACTTATCCTCTATAAGTTGCTGAAGTAGGTTGGACTTAATTAAAATAATAAGGGAATAGAAAACATAAAACAACACTATACTCAATCATTCCCTTCTTATTATCTCTTGATAGATTAATAACTCAATCATTTCCCTTTTATTATTCGATAAATAAATAACTTAAAATTAAATAATAAGTTCAGTTTAATTAGATTAAATTCCCTTTATTGGAGTTATATCTTTTCAAATTATGAAATTCTTTAACAAATGTATTTTAAAACTACCATTGTTTAAAATTGGTATAACATATTTTAAAGTATCAAGTTTTTAAATTTTTTTAAATTTATTGTTATATCTTTTAAAATTTTCAATTAAACGATTAATCTTTTAAAATCCTAATAATTTAGTTTAAAATATTAATTCGGTTATTGTTTTATCGATATATTCTACATTTTTTTTACTAAAGTTATAAACTTAATTTTTCTAAAATTGCTTATCTAAATATTAAAATATATAATATTCCTATCTTTATACTTTTTTAAAAAAGTTATATCTTCATAAGTCATTTTATACATAAACAGCTAATTTTACCAAACATCTCTAACAAGCAGCTAATGCAATCCGTTCGGCTGATATAATCAACTATTAGCTAATATTTGATAGAATCAGCTAATAATTAATATCGTAAAACAAGGCCTAGGCATAAACTAAATTAAACAAATAAAAATTGTGGTACTTCAAAACTTGTTATTTATCTAGAAACGAGTTCGAATCATCTGTCTAATTTTATAGTGTCTTATTCTGTTCCATAAATCTCAGCCATTTATTTATGTGAATCCTGCATGGGTCCGACATAAATAAACGCATGATGCACATAAATAAATGGTTGATATTCATAGAATAAAATAAGACATATCATAATAGTAGAGATTCGATTCTGTCAGTCAAGAAACGATGATCTTCTTGTTCACGTTACTTGAGAAAGTGAAAAGGTTTAAGTAGCTAGGCCGTTTTGGAGTAGGCAATGCAAAAGAAAGGAGGCCACAAAAGGACATCAAGGTTTGGTAGCTCAACCCAAAACAATGATAGAGAGTAACAGCATTATTAAAAACCATAACCTAATTAGCTAAAACCATCAGAATTTGGAAGTTGGTGTTGCTTACGTAGAGAATGACAGACTTTGTGTAGGGACTCCATTGACTCCGGTAATGAAACCTTTATAATGCAAAAAAGAAGAAAAGAAAGAAGAGCAATTCAACTGCTCACTTTCTCACAAGGGTTTAAGTCAGTCTGAGCTAACACACTACTTCAAGCAAACCCACAACTCAGTCCTCGTCTCTGTCATCTAACCACTGTATCTTCATTCTGTAATCCCATATCTCTTCTTGTTCACTCTCAACCTAAGAATATCCAAATACTTTGGTTTTATTTTGAATAGTAATTTTTTATTATTATGTATTTTAGTATATATAAAAAAAATCAAGTACATACTAACCATAATAATGGATTAGGCATAAGTTAAGTTGATCATGACTAGAATTCTTGTTTTATCTTCGGTTTAAATTTCTAAATTAAATGATGACATTTTAATTAATAATTCTTGAATTGTTAAATAAAAGAATGTGATTTTATTAAATTTTAATAAAATTATGTTATTTTAATTCAAATCGGATTGCTTAATTTGAAACTATTTTAAAATAGTTCGAGTTATTTATGCCTTGAATTCTGGCTTTTTTTAGGTTTAGACTTCAAAAATAAGATGACAACATTGAAATTAATAAAATTTATAGTATTTAATAAAATAATATTAATTAATAAAATTTTAATAAAATTACATTATTTTAAAGTTTAAAAAATTTAAGACCCTCTTTTTTTATTGAAATATAATGGACAGTAAAAGGACCATATTTTAATTAATAATTTTTAATTTACTTTCTTTTTCTTTCTTTTCATAGTTTTATCTTGTCTTTAATTTTGTAAGTTTCTTGTACTCATTGACTTTCTCTTGTTTTTATTACTCTTCACTTTTTGATCATATGATTTAATGTTTCTTTCCCTGACCGGCTTTGACCTTCTTTGTCCATCCGCTTCTTCACATTTAAAGCTCGCTGCCTATAACACTATCTCTATCTTCTCGATCCTGCTCAATAGCGCAGTTCCAGCTGTAGCTGGAACCCTCATTTATGGTGTTTGTTGCAGTTCCCTGACTATGGTCTCCTGTTTTCTTCACCCATTTTAAGGCCTCTATCTTACAAGACTCTGCAAATACCAACTTCCCAACGCAGGACTTCAATATCTTCTTCTGCGTACAGTTCAAGACCCATACGTAGAGCTCCGTGCACCTACTCACGTGGCTGCCGCCACCTTATCTCCACACACGCGTCTCACTCTCTGGTCCATCAACAGTCGCCAGTAACACTGATACCAGCTCCACCTTGCACCTACCATTAATGCCTACTTGACCAAGAGTCAATCCTCCATGAGATATTACCCCAAGAAGCATGCAACAGACACCTCAAACGACCTTCAACTTCTGTTTGTTTGGTGTTCTCTGTCATTTTAGTCTTGCTTGAAGCTTTCTGTCGACGGAAATGGCGGTGTTGAAACAAGTGTTGCCAGCTCTCGTCGTTGTTTTGTTGTATGGTTTTGGTTTTGTTTCGTGTCAAAACCAGGAGATGTCAATCCTTCTGGAGGTAAAGAAATTATTCGTACAAGACCCTGACAAGGTTCTGCATGATTGGAATGAGAACAACACGAGCTTTTGCTCATGGACGGGAGTTACTTGTGGGTTGAACTCGTTTGATGGCTCGATGCAAGTGGTGAGCCTGAATCTGTCAGGCTCGTCACTTTCCGGGTCCGTATCACCCTCACTCGGTCGCTTGCAAAACCTGCTCCACCTTGATCTTTCTTCTAACAGCCTGACGGGTCCCATCCCAACCACTCTGTCAAACCTTTCTTCGTTGGAATCTTTGCTTTTGTTCTCTAACCAACTCACGGGTCCAATCCCAACTCAGCTTGGTTCTCTCACAAGCTTACGAGTTTTGCGAATTGGAGACAATGGACTCACCGGACCGATTCCTGTTTCATTTGGTAATCTTGCTAACTTGATCACTCTTGGTTTGGCTTCGTGCAATCTTTCGGGGCCAATACCTCCTGAACTGGGACAACTTGATCGACTTGACAAGCTGATTCTGCAGCAGAACCAACTGGAGGGACCAATTCCTGGGGAGCTTGGAAATTGCTCAAACCTCACTGTCATGGCTTTGGCTCTTAACAACCTGAATGGATCAATCCCACAAGAACTGGGTCGTCTGCAAAGTCTCCAAATCTTAAACCTTGCCAACAATAGTCTCTCAGGCGAGATACCAGATCAACTCGGTGAACTGAGTCAGCTGACGTACCTGAACTTCATGAGCAACAGGCTTGAAGGTTCGATCTCTAAATCGCTAACGAAATTGGGAAATCTTCAGAATCTCGATCTTTCGATCAACGGTCTCTCTGGAGGAATTCCAGAGGAGTTGGGCAGCATGGGACAGCTTGTTTACTTGGTCTTATCAAACAACAATCTCTCTGGAGTCATTCCAAGTAGCATATGCTCGTACGCCAGCAGCTTGGAGAGCTTGATATTGGCAGAGGTTCAAGTTTCTGGTCCAATTCCGAAAGAACTGAAACAATGCCAAGCGCTGAAACAACTGGACTTGTCTAACAACACACTTAATGGCTCAATCCCGCTTGAGATTTTCGAGTTGGTTGGACTGACGCACTTGTATCTGCACAATAACAGCTTGGTGGGCTCAATATCTCCATCAATAGCAAACCTCACCAACCTGAAGGAACTTGCACTATTTCACAACAATTTACAAGGCAACTTGCCTAAAGAGATAGGGATGCTTAGCAACCTGGAAGTGTTGTATCTTTACGACAACCAATTTTCAGGGGAAATACCTATGGAGATAGGTAACTGTACAAGCTTGCAAATGGTTGATTTCTTCGGAAATCATTTCAATGGAGAGATACCCTTCACTGTTGGGAGGCTTGAGGCACTGAAACTGCTGCATTTAAGGCAAAATGAGCTCGTGGGTTCAATTCCTGCCAGTTTAGGCAACTGTCACCAACTAAATATTCTGGACTTGGCTGACAATCGTCTCTCTGGTGCCATTCCTGAAACCTTTGGATTTCTCCAAGCTCTCCAACAGCTTATGCTTTACAACAATTCTCTTGAAGGTAAACTTCCTGATTCGCTTACCAATTTACGGAACCTGACAAGAATCAATTTCTCCAACAACAAACTGAATGGTAGCGTAGCTTCACTGTGTAGCTCGAGATACTTTCTATCTTTTGATGTCACAGATAATGCATTTGATCACGAAATCCCACTCCAGATAGGAAACTCACCTTCTCTTGAAAGATTGAGATTAGGAAACAATCGGTTTACCGGGAACATTCCATGGACACTGGGAAAGGTTCGTGAGTTGTCTCTGTTAGACATTTCGGGAAATTTGCTCACAGGAGAAATACCACAACAGCTGATGTTGTGCAAGAAACTGACCCACATTGACATGAACAACAACCTTCTTTCTGGGGTTGTACCACCTTGGTTGGGTAGTTTGCCCCTATTAGGTGAGCTTAAGCTCTCCTCCAATAAGTTTGTTGGCTCTCTTCCTCCAGAGCTATTCAATTGTTCCAAATTGTTGGTGCTTTCTTTTGATAGCAATTCATTGAATGGAACTCTTCCTGTTGAGGTTGGAAATCTTGAATCTATTAACGTTCTCAATCTGAACAATAACCGGCTATCAGGGCCAATCCCTGCATCATTGGGAAAGCTGAGCAAATTGTATGAGCTTCGGCTCTCTCGCAACAGCTTCAGTGGCGAAATACCTGCCGAGATTGGACGACTCAAGAATCTGCAAAGCATGTTAGACCTCAGCTACAACAATCTTTCTGGTCAAATACCACCACAAATTGGTACCCTGACCAAACTTGAAGTGCTTGATCTCTCTCACAATCAGCTTGTTGGAGAAATCCCTCCCCAAGTTGGAGAAATGAGCAGCCTTGGCAAACTCAATCTCGCGTTCAACAATCTTCAAGGTAAACTGGGCAAGCAATTCTCACAGTGGCCAGCTGAGTCGTTTGAAGGAAACCTGCAGCTCTGTGGAAGTCCCCTTAATAGCTGCAATGCAGCATCCAGCAGCCGACAGACAGGCCTGAGTGAGCGAACAGTGGTGGCAATTTCAGCAATCACAACCTTGGCTGCGATTGCTCTAATGCTACTTGTACTTGCTCTCTTCTTCAAACAGAAACGAGAATCTTTCAAAAGATCAAGCGAAGTGAACCACATTTACTCTTCAAGTTCTTCCCAGGCACAGAGGAGGCCGCTGTTTCTGAGGGGTTCTGCCGAGAGAGATTTCAGATGGGAAGACATTATGAAAGCCACAAACAATCTAAGTGACCAGTTAATCATTGGCACGGGTGGTTCTGGAACTATATACAGAGCTGAATTTCCCTCTGGAGAAACAGTGGCAGTCAAGAAAATTCCATGGAAGGATGATTTTCTACTCAATAAAAGCTTCACAAGAGAAATAAAAACACTTGGAAGAATCAGACACAGGCGTCTAGTGAAGTTGTTGGGCTATTGTAGCAACCGACTTGTGGGTTCTAATCTGTTGATATATGAGTACATGGACAATGGAAGCGTGTGGGATTGGCTGCATAAACAGCCAGCTGATGGAAAGAAGAAGATCATCCTGGACTGGGAAGCTAGGTTGAGAATAGCTATCGGACTAGCTCAAGGGGTGGAGTATCTTCACCATGACTGTGTTCCACGCATAATTCATAGAGACATCAAATCAAGCAATATATTACTAGACCCTGAGATGGAAGCACATTTGGGAGATTTCGGACTGGCTAAGGCGATCCTGGAAAATGTCGAGTCGAATACAGAATCCGGTTTCTGGTTTGCTGGTTCTTATGGCTATATTGCTCCAGGTATCAACTTTGGTTACTGTTTCCATTTAGTTTTCAACTATAATACTGTCTAACCTTGGCAAAATTCATTTGTTTTCAGAATATGCTTACTCATTCAAGGCAACAGAGAAGAGTGATGTTTACAGTATGGGGATCGTTCTAATGGAGCTCGTGAGTGGGAAAATGCCAACAGATGCGACATTTGGTGTCGATATGGACATGGTGAGATGGGTAGAAAAACACATTGAAATGCAAGGATCTGCTCTTGAAGAATTGATCGATCCTGCATTACAACCAATGTTACAAGGGGAAGAATCTGCAGCATATCAAATGCTTGAAATAGCACTGCAGTGCACAAAAACCGTTCCACAGGAAAGGCTCTCGTCACGGCAGGCATGCGATCTTCTCCTGCATTTGTTTAATAACAACAGGATTGCAGAGCTTGATAAGATGAACATGGATCCTTATATATGATTTTTGTAACATTAACGTTATATCCGAAATTGAAATATAATAAAAGAATCAGTTTAGCTTTGTAGATCATTTGCTGAAACTATGTGCCAAGTTGATCCCCAAATATCACTTGAGGATTATTACCACTATTATGTGTTCTGAAATCTAAATGAGTGCCAAGAACTGGTCCACAATTTTCGTACTGTTGGCTATGTATCACATGTCATAAAAGACAACAACAGAAAAACAACCAACATCCTCGATCATCTCATGCTTAAGCGAATCAAATAACATCCTTCATCTGTTTGCAGTATTTAGCCTGTACTTATTACCAGGTATAGTGCTCAACCTCTTCTTTTCAGCAATGACTCTCTAAAAAGATTGAAACCTGGCCATATAACTTGTACAATGTCATAAACATAAATGAGGATTACAGCAGAATGGAATTGCTCTAAATCACGCCTAAATTTATTAGAAATTTGCCAGTTTGCCCTATCAAAACATCAGCAATTTATGCGCAAGTAACGTTACAAAAAGTTCAAGCAACCATACAAAAACAGTAGCATCAAATAATTGATAACAGATGCACATTTAGGGTACTGAACATCTTCCTTAAGGCAGGAGCAAACATCAACAGATAAGCCGCTAATCTTCATCTTCATCTGCAACAGAAATCAAAGGATAAGTTCCAGTGAAGAGAAGTATATATGATGGTGAAATAAAAACACAAATGAGAACTATATGGACAAGCATTTTCCCAAAACCAAAGAAAGAAAAATGGAAAAAGAACAAGCTAGAAACAGAAGACCAAACGTGAGGAAGAGGAGAGAAAAATGCACAGTAGCACTCATACAGATACCTCAGACTAAGGAGCTTCAAATATGAAAATGAAGCCAGAAGATAGATATAATCAAAGACAAGCAAACAAAAGAAGTGTGCGGACACAATACAATAGATTGAGTTTCTTCATATCAGAAAAAGGTGATCATTATAGGCATCCACACCAAACCATACCTATCTAGCCTATTATCCCCTGTACAAGAACTAGAGAGAAAAACAACGAACAAGTAAAAAAGATAAAACGCATATCAGAACTACAATCATAATCTTTCAAAGCGTATCCGAAATCAAAGTAAAAAAACAGCATCAAGCATCCAAAATTAAAGCTAGTGCAAATTCATAAACCTCACCGAACACAGTAAGCCAGTATGCCCTTTTTGGCAAAGGGATGATATTTATCAAGCAAAACCATTTTGCAACATCCAATTGCACCTCAATCAACAAATTCAAAACGTTAATTACATAGTCCTAAAAACTATATAATTACGACTTTTAATGACAAAACCCATTTCGTCCTGAACAAACCTAATTCAACCCATAAACATTCAGTCATTTTAATATGGCAATTCCAATTCAAGGACATGGTTAGGGTTTACCCAAGTAGCGACGCTCGTTTGCGGCCTTGGCCTTTTCGAGCATCTTATCGAGGTCCTGTTGAAGCTGAGCATCCCATTTCACCAACTGATTCACGAACACCACTCCAAGTCCCATCCCAATCAAATGCTCCCATGGATCTGCAAACATTTCGACGTCATATCACATCACATCAAATCAAACACAAAAAGAATCAATCCTCCTTCGATCAATCAATCAATTAACTAATGAACAGACTCACGCCGCATGTACGGAAGCTTCCGAAGAGCATTGGAGTACATCTGGGTTCCAAGCCCCAGCAACGCTCCTAACACCGTCGCACTCAACGCCATCGACGATGACCACCGATTCCCCCACTCACACACTTACTCTTTTCTTCCTCTCCGTCCACTACACTTGTAGGCTTCTTTCATTTCCTTTGAATGATGACGTTGTTGGGCTTTATGAAATTGGGCTTTCTTAATTTAAGTAGATCATTCACCCTCGGTTGTACATGGCCGAAACAAATATGGACCCTTAAACAACTACTCCTACTCACAAGAACGTGCCTACGGCTTCCATTTACGGAATTGCTTGAGGTTGGATGGAGATGAATGCCAGGCAATGGTAAATTCCGTGTCGAGGAATTATAAAAGAACTCAAATTCAGAAATCAGTGGTACGTAACTCTTTATCTTTCTCTGTTTCTTTATCTGTGCCTTGATTCTGCGAAGCATTATTGCTATTTTGGAGACAATTAACATTTCTCCTCTACTGCTTTGGAAACATTTTACAGGCAAAGAGCATATGATAGTCTTCGTTAGTGGAAGATTTTGCGAATGGGCATGTAGATACAGTAACTTTGAAGACGATGGACTATGGAGCCTTACTTACAAACTAAAATAATATCCTTTTGTGGTGGAACTCGGCCTTCAAGCTTTTCGAGGTAGCCTTCCGATTCGGGTTCTGATCAATCTGAAACTAACCCGTTTTTTACATAAATCCTTTTGTGATAGAACTCAACCTTTAGGTTTTTCGAATCAATCTCACTTAAATACTGTTGAGTGCAGCGGGTGTATTTTGTGAAAAGGAAAAATAAAATGAGTAAAATGGACACAGAATATTTAACGTAGTTCACCCTTAACTTTGGGCTACGTCCACGGACAAAACTCAGAATATTTCTTCCACTATTACGAATAATAGGTATACAGAGATAAAACAAAAATGGTGGCTCATAAGGTGTTTCCCAACCTAAAAATATTAACCTCACTATTTTGTCACTCACTAACCCTTTAGGAATAAATTTCCCAACTTTAGAGCAAAACAAAGCTCTGGCTCTCTCTGATTTTCTCTCTCTATATATCTGTGTTTTTTCTTCATTCATCTCCTGCCTATTTATAGACAAGAGGCATGGGATACTTGACAAACCTCTCTTCAATGTTGGCAGGCGTCAACCTTTCATTGCAAGCGGTTTCAACAAAAAACAATTCAACATTGGTAGGTGCATGCCTACCATTTGCATTCAAAGATGGTGTCCTTCCATGTAAGAGGGACTCATCTAACAAATCTCCCCCTCCCGATTACATGGAGGGCTCTATCAAGCCTGCTAATGATCGACAGTACTCGAACTTC
>JANTNU010000003.1:33224208-33237426 GCA_024752395.1 Erythroxylum havanense
AAAAACAGTGTTTGATCTTCTTCCCTACTCTTTTCATTTAAATTTGTTTAAATTGTTTTTGTGTGAATTAACTTCTGTTTTTATTGTAAAATTTTACGAAAAGCTTAAAGATCTATTCAACCCCCCTTCTAGATCGTTTACAGCAAATGTTTTCCAGGAAGAACTTTCCCAGGTTGCTTCTGTCGAAGAAGCCAGCTTCCATGATTGTGCTCAAGATTTGGTTCTTAACCAGCAATGGCATGGTCCTTCTGGAGGATAATGCCACGATTATGGTAATGTATTGAGCTTGATTCATAGCTTATAGTGGGCTACTTCTGTTTTTCTGGGTTGATTTGATAGTTTGTATGGTTTCTCAGATCAGGAGATTGGTCAGAAAGTCTTGGATGATGATGATAGTTGCCAAAAGGAATCAAATCATTGTAATGGAGATGAGATACTGTTTAATACTGCTGAAGAAAAGTCAGAGATCGAAGAGTTGAGATGTACTTTAAATATAGTAGACGAGTCTGCTCTTGACGGTGAAGTGGACAAAAGGCTAAATCAGATGGTTCCAGTTCCTGTAAGTATTGCTCAGGAGATGATAATTATATATATTTTTGGCCTAAATTGTTCAATATTATGAATTTTAGTTTTCTAAACATTTTAATCTCTTCACAAATTGACTCGCTTATTTTGTTTTCCAAAGCATGTTCCTAAAACCAGTGGACAGATGTTATCAGAAGATGAAGAGGTCTCTTCTCATCAAAGGCTATTAGACATGTCTCGTACTGGTTCTTCCTATACATGTTTTCCTGAATTTCAGCAATAAACTAAATTGTGCAAAAATGCATCAAATTTGCAGAACTTGTAACTTTTTCTCTTATTGTTTAAAGTATATGCTTTTAATTTTACATAAGCTTTTGTGTCAGTTTTATTCTCTGTTCTTTCTTATTTCGAAGCATTTGGCATTGAGGACTAATACACATTGCTACTTAACTACAATATGATAATGGATGCTTTACATGCAATTATTTTCTTGAGCTTTTGGGTAGAGGTCCACTATAATACAACATATCCTGAAGGAGGTAAAACATTCTCAGACTGAATAATTAGTTTTGAAATGAATGAGATACTTGCCTTATGGCATATCACAAAAGCATGAAATCTCTGTGTTCTCTCATTTTATGAGCTTTGCATATATTGCTATGATCGAATGTAGTTCCAAACTTTCGATTCGTTTCTTGACAGAGAGCATGAATACTTTCCATTTTCTAGTTTCTTATTGTTCTTGTCTAATTTGTTTTCCAGAGCAACCTCTGATGGATGCTAGGAAGAAGAAGACATGGTGGATGCTTGGAAGCTAAAGCCAAGGACATCTAGTGGCAAATCTAGCATTGAAGAGCTTTCATTCTGAATTTCAGTGCCTTTGGTGCTTCTGCTACATTACTTTCCCATTCTTTTGTTCATATGAAATCTCCTGTGCCCTCTATTTGTACATATTTAGGAATGGTCATGGATGGGTATTGCAAACTAGGAAGTCTAGTGGAGGCATTCCAATTGTGGGACGGGATGAAATTAGAGGTTATTCAACCCAACGATTTTGTCTATGACACCTATTAATTTTTGCATTTTTAATAATTAGATATTCAGATTATATATATATATATATAATGGAAACATGGATTATGTAAGGTCACGAAGGTGTGTGGGCTGCGTGTAGTTTTTGATGTCTTGAATTTTTGCTGCTGGGTTATGCCGTTGATTGAACGCTATACGTGAGTGATTGGGTGATTTTTCTAATCTATGGACGTTAGCGTCAATCTCGGTGTTGGTCTTACTGTAAGTGGCTGAGTGATTTTTCTGATCTATGGCGTGTGTCACTGCGTGAATTTCTAGGTGTTGGTCTCATTGTGTGGGAGACTGCGTGTCGATCTATGGTGTTGATTTTATTGCGAAGTCTAAATTTTTTTTGTCCAAACACGTAATGTCTTATTGTGTTCAATAAATTTCAGTTATTTATTGATGTAAATTCTATATAGGTCTCGCGTAGACCTCACGTAGATCTCACAAAATAAATGGTTGAAATTTTATAAGACAGAATAAGCCAGAGTAATATTAAACAGAAAATCTCGGTTCCTTATTGCGTGGGTCAGTGATATTATCCATGTTTTGCAGAAATTCCATGAGTGCTGAGTATTCACGGTGAATGGAAGAGCAAAAGTTGTGTTGTTTGATCTGAATATTTTTATAACTTCAAGGGTAGTTGTGTGTAACATTAATATAAATATCAATATTAATTATATTTGAATCAAATTAAATTATCACATATAACAAATAATATATATTATATTTATTTTACCGTTGAATGTAATACTTTTTCTTCACAAAACTATATATCTTTCCAGCTTCTACTACACTATCACATGAACAATAAATAGTTTGAATTCATTAACAACACTTTCACACTCCTCTCATATCAAATATATACTAGGTGCATACTCAATAAAAGCTACATATACTATATTTTTAGCCATATTTTTTTATCCTGTTACAATATAATCGTACAAATATTTAATTACTATCATGGTTATATAGGTACTATCTTCGTCACATCATCATTTCATGACATAATTATACTTAACTGTTCAAATTTCAGATCATTTCATAACACATAACACTATTTCATGAACTTATGCTTTAATGTTTCTTAAATGTTTATATTCTAGTGTAATGAAATACGTCAAACATGTTAGAAACGATCAATACAATAAGTCAACAAAGGAAATTCAATTTTTACCATCTGCACTCTGCATCAATGAAGTATATATAAGAGCCAAACATCTGAAATCATACATGTCCTATGTAAATGGTTTTAAACCTGTAGAGCTCGTAATCATAACAAAGGAAACTGTAGGGTATATGAAGTCTCACTCCATACGTCCCAAGCTTAGTCCTTATACATATTTACCAACAACGTATAACTAGCTATACGAATTCAACAAGTGTTCAAATCATATGAAAATATTAGTAGCAACATAGAAGTTCAAAAAATTACCAAACTTCCATTTGTTGAATTCAAAATCATATATAGTTAACCTATCTTTATTTATCAAATCATATGTGATGCATAGCATACTTAGTATGGGTGATAGGCCTTTTGGGTTGGAGTATTGAATTTGGGCAACCAAAAAATGACAACTTTTTCCGCTGAATATATGGTCTTTTGTAGCAACTCCCATTTTTTCTTCATCTAATCTCCTTTCCCTTTCTATACTAAATATACTACAAAAAGTTTTTAAATATTCATTTTTTCAAAATAAAATTAAAAGCAATATAATATACAAGAAACCATTAAGCTTACATATACACAAAAAAAACTTCTTGCTTAACTCTTATAACATGTATAGTTCACCTACATTTTAAGATGCTAAGGAGATATGTAAATGGCTAGTATGATTACATCATAATAATACAACTTACAACCACTAACACTTCATAATTTAATTTCTAACTCGTAAATAACACAGTCCACAAAAACAGGCTAGTTTCTTTACTCCAAAATAATACACCCACATTTTCATATGCAAGGAGCTTCATAAATGTTGAGCCCCGTTTTCGAAACCCAACCTAGGAAACAAAATACCATCATACTTAGCGTGGTTCCTTGAAATCTTTTCTTGCTCTGATAGGCGTCCGCCGCGACGAACCCGCCATTTTTTCCCGCTGCTGATCCTTTAAATTTGAATATTTTCGACTCTCCCCCGCGCGATCCTTACTCGATGATCCCGAGCAGTCGCCTCGGGATAGGAAATGGGACCCGCGCCTAACAATAAAAGGCTTGTACTACATCAGATTAGATACAAACTAAAATGTTTAAACTCACTCGGGCGTCAGAAATATGCCTTTACAAATTTCCTGAAGCTTGTTTAGAATTATTCATAACTAAGCACCCTCACCTACCGAAACCCTCGATTAAGAACATACCATTTCATAAATAGTGAATCAAGAACAAACTTAGTATGTCTAATCCAATAATGAACCCATCTCCCAATGTCTAATGCCCCCATTGCATAACATGAAAAAAATATATAAACACAAATGTTGCTTCATCAGTTTCCATACCAAAATTCAACATCCGCAAGAACATGTCATGGCAATTAATGAAACAATTCCACGCCACGAAGTATCTTAAGCCGATGGAAGAAATCAGAATTATTCAAAGTCGAGGAAATAAAAGAACATTGAAACTACAATTCTAAAAAGAATCCAAAAATCGAAACTAACCTATTACAAATGAGACTGTGAGAGTGAAAATGTGTGAGAATAAATTATGGATTTAGGTTTCAGAGAACGAGGGTGTGAGAGTGAGAGTGCGTCAGAGAAGACAAAATTATGGATTTAGGGTGTGAGACTGACGAAGAAGAAGCTTTTGTGTGAGAGTGAGAGTTCGTGAGAGAAGACAAAATTAGGGACGGACGAAGAAGAAGCTCATGTGTGAGAGTGACAGTATGTGAGAGAAGACAAAATTAGGGACGGACGAAGAAGAAGCTCATGTGTGAGAGTGACAATATGTGAGAGAAGACGAAATTAAGGATTTAGGGTGTGAGATTTGACGAAGAAGAAGCACCCACGCACGATTAGGGATTTTAGTTTGGTACTTTTCAGGTTATTGATAAAGAAGAGGTTAGAGATTTTAGTTACAGAGTTTTGGGGCTATCGACAGAGGAGAAGAGGGTGAAATATGATAATAACCAAAACGACGTCATTTTACTAAGTCCAACAAACGACGTCATTTTGCTAATGAGGCGACCTTTTCTTAATGACACTAAAGCGTCTAATTAGTGGGGGTTCATAGACACGTGGCAGTGTCACGTTAGCCAACATAACAATGAATCTAACGTTGGATTAGAATTGAAAAAAATAAAAAATTGGACATTTTATTGTTACTTTTTTAAATTCGAGCTATAATTATGAAAATTTTACGATGGTTTCGGATTTTTTTAATTAACCCTAAAATTAATAATATTAGACCAATCAAAAATAATTAAATGGACATAAAGTACATTCGTATAACATAGTTGGTATGCTGAGAGGTATAGACTATATAAGTATATTTGCACCACAAAAAATAAAGGTATGTAGTGCTAAATTATTGTTATTGAGTAATTATCATTATGACAAGTCAGAAAAATTGGCAAGAAATTAAAAAAATTGATATGTTAAAATATGTAATATTAATTTCAAAGGGTTAAATGGAGTAAAATAAGGATTAATTTAATAAGTTTTTAAATTCATGTATGTTGTCTATAATACTAATTTTATGGTGGGTTATTGACATGTATAAATGGTAATGCAATACATTAATTAACACTATTCAAGTAGTCAAAATAAAAAATAGTCAAAGTTAAATAAATGGACATTAAATACATACGTATAATGTTGCTGATACCATAAAATTGTATATTTATACCAAAATTTGTTATTAAGTAATTATGATTATGGCAATTCATAAAAATTGGCAACAAATTTGAAAAAAAAGGTATGTTAAAATATACAATACTAATTTCAATTTAACTTATCTATGATACTAATTTTATTGTGATTACTTTTATAAATTGATGATAATACCGATGATTTAAAAACTCAACCGCTTTAGCCTATTAAATCGTAAAAATCTTAAATCGTCTAACTTTTTGATTCAGTTTTTAATTTTTCCGTTTAATTTATTTTAATAATTCTTATTGTTAAAACCTGGTTAATTTATTAATTAATCAGTCAATTTATATAGATAATAAATTTTTATAAATCAAAATAAATCAATTAATTTTCTTTTAACAATCTCTTTTTATTAAATTTCAAGTTTTTCGACAAATAAGGACAATATCTTTCAATTATATTTCAAATTTCTTAATTTCATTCAATCTTTAAGAGTTTTTATGACAGTTTAATATCGATTGAACCTTGTAAGCTTTAAACTTTTTTTCTTAGTAGTTTAACTTTCGGTTTGATTTTTAAAATATTAGATAAAATAATCAATTAGTTAGTACAATTAAACCAGTCAAAAAACATATACAAAAGTCACAATTAATTAAATAGACATTAAATACATATGTATAACATAGTCCATACAATGAAATTGTATATTAATACCAAAATATAAGATTATAAAACAATTCATAAAAATTGTTAATGAGTAATTATGTGGCAATTCATAAAAATTATCAAGAAATTGAAAAGAAATTTGGTATGTTATGATGTGTAAATTTAATTTCAAAAGGTAAAACGAAGTAAAATAAGGATGAATTTAATAAATATTTATTTTCATTTTAATGTGTATATATCCATTAATTATCATTCTTAAACCAGTCAAAAATAGTCAAAGTTAAATAAATGGACATTAAATACATACGTATAATATAGTTGATACGATAAAATTGTAAATTTATACCCAAAAATAAGATTATAAAAATTAATAAAAATTATTATTGAGTAATTTTCATTATGGAAATTCATAAAATTAGACAAAAATTAAAAAAATCGTATGTTAAAATATGCAATATTAATTTTAAAAGGTTAAATAAAGTAATAATAATTAGAAGTAAAATACTCAAGGTATAGGGAGGTCTAATATATAATTTTACCCGAGACTATTTCTGAATATCTACATAAAAAATAAACATTAAAAAAGAAATATAAATTCATATTAAATTGCTAATAATACTAATTTTATTATAGGTTATTATTATATATATTGATGGTTTAAAATATTAAACCAGTAAAAATATATTAAAAAAGTCAAAGTTAATTAAATAGACATTAAATACATATTTATAATATGGTTGATACGATCAAATTATACCCAAAAAAAAAAAAGATTATAAAGCAATAGTCAAAAAAGTAACAATTGCAAAGTAGCTCCTCCTAGTTCATGAGCTTGCTTTTGGGACCCTTCCTCTGTTCCCAACGGCTAATTGAACTAACGTCTCCTTCCTTTCTTCCCTCACACTCCATAATCCATCAAAAAGTCTCTGTCTCTGTTTCTCTCCCTCCATTTCTTAGTTACTCTGTTTTTTTTTTCTTTCTTTTTTTTTCTGGTTCGTTCACGCTGAAGTCCTTTTTTTAAGACAAAACAACCGTTTCTCAGACCAATTTAGACGAAATCTTTCTATGTCAAAGTTGTCTCTGGAGGACTCCCATAAAATAGCTAAACCAAAACCGTTCATATTGCACATTACATCCTCTTCCCTATTTTGGTGGTTCTGTTCTCTGTGACGTGTTTCCCTAACTTTTTAAGGTTTTCCCGGTTCTAAAAAGGAGAAGATCTACTGGTGTAAGAGATTGAGAGGTTTGATTCCCACCACAATCCTCCCCAATCCCATGAAAACAAAAATGGGTTGTTGTTGTTCATGTGCGAGGAGACGATGTCATTGTCACCTCCAGTTTTGATTACCAATGGTTGTTTGTATGTTGTGAAAGAGTAAAACGAAAATGGCGTCTTTCCAAGTTGAGATTGCTTCTTCTTCGCCTTTTGGTTGCGTTCTTCAGGATCAGAACAGGCGTAACAGGTGCGGTGGCAGAGAGACCAATGCCGCTTTCCAGAGAAACCTCAAGGAACTGGTCAGAGACCATCTCCACACATGTATCTCTGTTTCATCTAATGAGAATTCTGAGAACCGGATCAATCCAAAGCCTGATCATGGAAACTTACGATACGTGACCAATGGTCAAGCCAGAAATGTCAATGGAATTGGTGATTCACCGGCCATGAGTCGCAAGCAGGCAAGGAATGTTGACCGGTGGGCAGCAAAACAGGCTCGAGAAATGGTCTCAACCATTGAGAAACAAAGCCAAGAGGCAGAGTTATGGGTGGTTGCATCCTCAAATGGACAGTCGTTTGCAAGAGAAAGTTCTCAGAATACATCAGATTCTGCGACCCAATGTGGTAATTCATCAGAAAGTCAGAATCTCGGAGCCTCTTCGCTGGTTCAGATATGGGAAGCGAGGCTAAGTCAACCAGATGTCAAGTTAAATCGATCCAACAGTATTAGCAGCACCCTAAACCCCACTTGTCCTAGCACGAACAGGACAAGCTTTGAATCGAACTTTACAGAAAGTACATTGCCCTCGCCGCCGAGATGCTCTGATGCAGGTGACTCTGCCTCAAACGTTGACTCTTTTGCTGATTGTGACACAATCCCACAGAGCAGACATTCATCGATGAATTCCAGAATTTCAAGTGCAGGGGAGCGAGAGAAAGTTAGGATTGCTGATATAATCAAGAAACTGACTTCTGATAGTAATGATCAGGGTCAGACAATCAATGCTGGAGATGCGCCAAGAGAGCGCAGGACTTGTGCTGGTTCTGAATCTGCAGAGCAAAGAGGGTTTTCACAGGTTGTAAGTTCACCTAGGATTAGAGGGAGACAAGCTTTCAATGATTTGCTTTTGCACATGGAACAAGACAGGCATAGAGAGCTTAACTCATTAACAGAACGCCAATCTGTTTCGAAATTCCCTCATCGTGGCCGCATTCAGGTGAAGTCAACCTCTGCCTTTTTGTCAGGAAATTTCATCTCTGTCACAACTTATTGTTACTGAAAATATTGAATCGCGTATTTGTTTGTAATGCTTCAATTTCAGTCGTTGCTCCGATTAAGATTCCTACGGCGGCGAGATGATATGGTCCAAAGTCAGCAGCGGCCGCAAATAACCCGAGCAGCACTGACGTCTGAAGCTAACCAATTGCAACAGAGGTCTAAAATCATGCATCTCAGGTATCAAATACATTTATGAACTATGATTCTGATGCATTGAAACATAGTACAAATTCCATGAACTGTTTCACATTATTAGCGAGTTCTTCAATCAATGCCAATAGGTTTTGTTTCTACTCCAACGGAATCTCTACTCAAAAGTTTGATAATTATGCAGGGAAATATTTAGTGCAGGAATTGAGCAAGCCATGTCATCCATGAGTGAGATAGCTTCTACTTCAAGAAACAACAACGATGTCAAGAATGTGCATGTGAACAATTCTTCGAGCACTCAAAATCAGCCCACTAAAGATGGTGACCATCGTGAGACTCCTGAAGCAAAGCAGAGTGCTCCCCAAGTAGAGCTGCCACCAAGGCAAACTCCTAAAGACAATGATCGCCAACAATGTTCCACTACCACCGATCAGAGTGCATCTCAAGTAAAGAACTTGTCCTCACACGTTAACCAAGTTCCTGAAAAGGGATATCAGCAAGAATATTGTGCTGCACAAGTAGAAAATCGATTGCCTCCAACACAGGACCACCGTGCAGATGGTCATCATCAAGAAAGTTCCACTACTGAGCAGCAAGTTGCAGATTTAGTGGAGAATTCAACTAGCAAAAATCTTGAAGATGTTCATGTACGAATCAATATAACATGGCAGGAAATCAGGCCCAAAGAGGTTGAAGATCTTGAACCTGGAGAAGCTTCACAGGTAACTGAGTCCTTGAATGAGTGGGATGAAAATGAGACAGAACAAGACTTCAATTACCAGCAGGATTTTGAAGTGACTAGTTATGACTGGTTTACTGACATAGCTCGGCCGAAAAGTTATTGGGAAGACCGGAGACAAGCATGGTATCAGGAGATGATGCTTACTTGCTCGGACAACGATGAGAGACGGCAGCTCATTGAAAGGTACGATGTTCTCCTACATGCTTACCACTTCAACATCAATCCAAAAATGAATAAAATCTGATGTTGGTTGTATTGTTGATGCAGAAAAACAGTATCAACTTTTCTTGCTGGTGATCTCAGAGATAAGATGGACGAATTGATGATGTTACGTGCACAAAGACAAGCCAGTCTAGAAGAACTTGATGAGGGAAGTGAAGCTGAAGAGTTGTTAAGATTGCCTTACTTCAGGAGGCATTTGAATGTAGCAGGTAGTGAAACCGAAGGAAGAGAACAAGTAGCAGATGATGTAGGAAGAGAAGTAGAAGGAGAAGAAGGTGGATTGTTACAAGAAGAAGCAAATGGCGAAGGAGAAGGAGAGAGCTCGAGTAGTCAATATATAGGGAAAAGCCCCATTGATCAGTACATCGAAGCTTCTGCATATTTTGATGAAACCTCAGCAACAATCCAATCTTCATCTCCATTTGGGATGTGGAATCACAACGATCATCATGAGGCTGCCGTTGATGATGATGGACAAGTTTCAAGTGCACCTTCTCTTTTAAGTGTACCCTCTCAGGCATTGACTCAGGACAGGCCACATTCTTCATCTGCAAGCCATCCGTCGATTGTAAGTACCTAAAGTTCTTGATCAAATCCAGTAAAAGCCACTTGCAGGAGGTGATGCTAATAATTTGTGGCGTCACTTCACAGGAAATGGAAATGATATATGATCTAAGAGGGCATATGGAGCAACTCCAAAGCGAGCTGTTTGAACTCAAGAAATCAGTTCTGAGCTGTGTGGAGATGCAAGTGAAATTGGCAAACTGTATGCAACACATAGCACATCCACCTGGTAAGTTTAGAATGAAAAGCCTGTTAACCTTCCTTTTCTTCAGTATTTCCATCCATTTCCTTATGATCAAGACTCAGAAAAATTACAAATTACAGTTCAAGTGGAAGGAAGAAACTCAATTGAGAAGATACCATCCAAGCGAATTTGCTGCATCTGCTATGAAGTGCAGGTCGATTGTTTTCTGTACAGGTACTTTGCTTCTGATCCCACACTTCTTGGTTCAATCTAAAATCTTCATTGCACTTAACAAATGTTCTTCATCAGATGTGGACATATGTGTACCTGTCTCAAATGTGCTCACGAGTTGCAATGGAGTAGTGGAAAATGTCCGATTTGCAGAGCTCCCATACTGGACGTTGTGAGGGCGGACATGGATACATAAAGAAACTGACAAACCTGTGAACGAGTTCTTGCTCCAGAGGACCGTCCTGTTCAACTCAAAACTCAACTTGGAAGATGACTAATCGCTTTGCTTAATGTTTGTACATTGCCTAATCACACAAATTGTTTCTCTTTACTCACGTACGTTTCTGCATATGTATTTTGAGGATGAACAGCATTTAACCATTGTTTTCTATAGAGCCATCACTTGTCACTTTTCGGATTCTGCACCTTTCCTTCCATTTTTTGCCAATTACAACGTACCAGGTTGACCATTGCAACCTACTGGTTTGGTCTCTGATCATAAGAAACATGAAGAGAACAGATTTCTTGAGAAAGTTCAAAAAATCACAAGTTTCCTGATCAAAAGATTGTACCAAACCTACATGAACACTAAAAATAGTAATGCGTCGGGTCGAGTAAGGCCCTGATCGAACTTGACAGATTTGGCCTAGCCAAATCAAATCTCTTAATTGGTTTAATTAAAGCTCAATTAAATATAAGCAATTTAAACTAAGCTTAATTAGGTTCAATTAAATTTTAATTATATTCAATTAGATTATATCAAATATTATTAAGTCAAGTTAAGTCTAAAAGTCTAATCTTTTTAAATAAATATTAAATTGTCCTAAGTGTATTTATGTTATGCAATCTTAAACGTTTAACTTTTTAAGAAAATGTTACTTCAATCACAAATCTTTAAAAAATTCAGCTTTTGAACTTAATTTTGCTTAATTAATCTTTGAATTCCTTATCTTAAATGTACTTTATTATTAAAAATATAATTTTATTTAAAACAAAAAATATTTTAATATAATTAAACTGTACAGTGTATTAAACTATAAAAACATAAACCTTGAAGTCTAAAAGTTTTTATAAATAAAAGTTCAAATCTAGTTTAAATTATAATGGATTCAAAGTAATTAAATTGGATCGGTTTCAAAATATTTTACTATTAAATTTTTGTCATGCAGAAATGGCTTCCATTTAGTTGGTTTCGTTTCATTTGTGGTTCTTGTCCTAGCCTGTGCTGACCTTGAGCCTTTATGCTTTAGTTCGTTGATTATTTGGAATAGGGTTGGCACAGAATTATAGGCACAGAAGATTTGATCCCCTATTTCGACATCAAATTCTTTGTGCTTATAACCTTATGCTAACTCTGATGAGATCGTCTAAAACAGAGTTAGCACAAAATTATAGGTACAGAAGATTTGATCCCCTACTTCGGCATCAAATTCTTTATACTTGTAATCATTTTTTTATCTTTATTCTAGAGGATCTTATCTACATATTTTTATAAGTCTTACATATTTATGTGGATGAGATCGTTTAGAGCAAGATAAACCCAGGGATATAAGCATAGAGGTTCGGCATCAAATCCTCTATGCCTATAATCCTGTGCTAACTTTATTCCAGACAATCTCTTCTACATATTTTTTTAAGTCCTATATATTTATGTGGACAAAATCATTTGGAGTAAAGTTAGTACAAGATTATAGGCACAGAGAATTTGATCCCCTAATTTAGTATCAAATTTTACGTGCTTACAATTTTGTGTCAATTCTATTTCAAACAATTTTATCCACACGTTTTTCTGAAACAAGATTGAGATTGGACTACAGGCAGAAGATTTGATCCCAATCCTTCAGCTTTTTGGAATAGGCTTTCTATGTATTGTTCGTATCAGTATAGCGTTTGATTAAAACCTGGCTAATTATCAAATCCCATCGTTTAAATGTGGGTTAGGAGGCTAAACTCTTGTTGTAGCCTGTGCTGACCTTGAGCCTCTACTTCAGCTTTTTGGAGTAGCCTTTCTAAGTATTGTTGGTATCAGTATAGCGTTTGATTAAAACCTGGCTAATTATCAAATCCTATCGTTTCATTTGTGGGTCAGGAGGCCTAAACTCTTGTTGTAGCTTGTGCTCACCTTGAGCATCTACTTCAATTTTTTGGAAAAGGCTTTCTATGTATTGTTGGTATCGGCCGTTCTTATCGTTTTATAGGCTCTGGGTGAAATAAAAAAAGGGCCCAAATAAATCAACAATATATTTTACATATTTTTATAAAACATAAATGATTCAATTTATAAATTTACATAATCAACTAAATATTAAATTATCATAACATTAACAAATATACTAACAAATATACAGAAGATCATAATTTATGAAAAACAATTTCTTTGCGCATTTCTAGATGCAAAATTATTAATAATAATATCAAGATCAATATTATCCAACATTTGTTAGACAACATAATATAAACTAATATATCACGAAGATATATAAATAGTATTATATCTATGATAGAGAAAAAATAAATAGCAAAATTTAATATCTAATATTAAAAATAAA
>JANTNU010000003.1:33332975-33344827 GCA_024752395.1 Erythroxylum havanense
AGTATGTTTCTCACTCATTTCCTACTCTATTTGTCTATACTTATTTGCATTTGGCTGATGTTTTTTTAATCAGGGCATGCGTTACTCCAAACAAATGTAGCTAGTGTCCCAGTTTAATTGTTTCCGTTAAGAGAATGTTAGCTATATGTTTCACCTGATGATGAATGATAGCTTTCCATTGAAGTTGTTCACGGATTTGTTGGATTCAAAAGTTTGGTAACCTGGCTTCTGACCTTGAAAAGATTCAGGGCCAGGAGGTTAAACCATAATTCTACTGGGAAGATTTTATATTTATTTTTTTGGTAATAAGATTTTATAATTATCAATTGTAACTTTTCAATTATATCCATATGGTCAAAAGTACAATTTCGAAGTTGACATTGCCTGTTAGTTGATTGCAAATGATAATATTCTGTTTTGATTTGTGTGATTGCCATGGACATTTATATGAATTTAGTGAGCTTTTCTTGAGAGAGAGAACATTTGCTTAACAATCTTTGGTTTATGATTTTGAAGGCACGTAGACATCTTTTTGTGATTTGTGATAGTGCATAGCTTGCAGTGCTTATTCTTTCTAAACTTCCATAACAATTGTTTTGTAAATTTTGATTTCCTGTAACAAGATGGAAATTTGAACTGCTGAAAATTTTGGGGAAGGAAAATCTTCATACTGCAACTTTGTAGTAGTTGCAGATTGTTTGTTACTTACCTTCCATGTCACGTTATAGTTTATGGTAGAAATTTGTCTAAACTCTGTATAAAAGACACATTAATGTTAAGTGTAGATGCCATAACTACCATGCAGCTGCTGATAAGTAGGTTTTTGGAGTTGTCATCTTCACGAATCACTGCCTTCATTCCATGGCTAATAGAAAACAGGGTCGGGTTTGTCGTTGTTCGGAGAAATTGTTGTTTGGCCAACTTTTCCTCATTGTTGAGATTATAAGACAGGCTTGCTGAACTATTATTATTTGCTTGACATGAACTAAGTTAGCCATATCTTGCATGTTTGAAGTATGACATTCTGTTTCCCCTGTTCCTTTGTCCATTTTTCATGTAATTAACTTAGATTCCATAAATGTTTTCATAGCAAATCCTTTCACTTGGACATTAGGTATATCAGAAGTGCTTTTAGTCGAAATTAATCCATTTGGTTGTTGTTTATGCTCATGGCTTTATGCTACTGGCAGAGTGTGAACCAAAGTTTCTTTTCTTCTACGTTTTCCTCACTACTTCATGACTACCAGAATGCACTGTGTCACTTGTAATGACTGTAAACCTGGCAAAGAAATCTTTTTTATTTGTTCACTTTTCCGAGTGGAAATGTAGATTCAAGACTTTGTTACTTAAAACACTTAGTCTCTCATTTCCTGTTAATAGAGTTGTGGTGTAATGTGGCAGATGCACGGTTTGTCTAGCAGAATACCACAATGAAGATATCTTACGTATCCTTCCCTACTGCGGGCACTCCTTCCATGTAAGCTGCATAGACATATGGTTGCTACAACAATCAACTTGTCCTGTTTGCCGAATATCATTACGAGAATGTCCTGAGAAAAAGCACGTGATGCAACCCTTATTCAGTTCAGCTGTCCGCTCGCAGTATGGTGCAGACTCTTTCAACACTCATTCTTACAACTGCTTGTTGAATGGCCATGGGCGTTCATTGAGAACCCACGAAAGCCAAGGAACGGAACCTGATCAAGAAAGCCGTTGCGCACCTGAGAATAATCAAGCAGATGTTGGTGAGAACTTGTCCTCATTAACTGAGCCGAATGGGATTGGGAAAACCCCTGAGAATAAGCATGTTGAGAGCCCATCAAACCCTTGAGAATCACACTTCAGATGTATGAGGTATATATATAAAGTAAAGAAAGCTGCAAATGCTGGTCCAAACCTGTAGACCTCTGTTGTAGGCATTTCACTGTAAATATTGGGCACACTTACTTTTTCTGATTGAGTTTGCGGGCAGTTTTGTTAGTTTTTGAGCAGTTTGTAAAAGTAGAGTCAGTTCTTCACTTGTAACTCACATGCACACTAAGGCAGTTGTTTGTCCCCGCAAATGCTTTGCTTTTGTGGGATTTTCCACATGATGAGATCTTCTTTGTGGGCGTATGGATCTGTGGTTTTGCTTCAACAGTTAAAAAATTAATGGTTAAAAAATTCAATCAATTTGATTGATAATTTGTTAGGTCTAACAGTAAAATTTTTGAATTTTTAGATTCAATCTATTTTAATAATTCTTGATGTAAAAAATTAATTAATTTATTAATTAATCAGACAATTTTTGTAAATCAATAAATTTTATAAATGCAAACAAATTTATTTATTTTATTTAATAATTTTAATTTTTATAAATAAGGATAATCATTTTAATCATATTTTAAAATTTAAATTTTATTTAATCAATAATTATTTTTTTGATAAATTTTTAAATTTTTATCTTATTAATTTAATTTTTAAAATATTGCATAAAATAGTCAAAGAATAGAAATAGTGGATACATTATTGATTAATGGATCAAGTAAGCATTATATTGTCACTTCTTTTTAGGCCCAGTTGAAGGAAATTAAAGGCTTGGATGAAAGGGTGACATAACCTTCTTTTTCTATGATATTATTTTAGTTAATTAATTTGTTAATTTATAATTAGGTTGGTCAACTGTGTCAAATTTAAGGATTTAATTAACTTAAATTTAACTTGTTGATTTTAATTTAAACTCTCTTGAATTTTAATCTAATAAAATTATATTCAATTCAAATTTAATCTATTAATTTTAGTTTAAATTAACAATTTTTTATTATTAAAAATAACAATAAGTTTAATCGTGTTGAGGTCACTCAAATTATCTAAACGATATTTTTTAAGTTTTTTAAAATGACATTATTTAAATTTAAAACCAAAAAAATATTTTAAAAAAACCTTTAGAACGATTTTAATTTAAATCAAGATATACTTAATTTTTAAATTTGAACTCATACTTAAAAGTTGGATAAATTAAGTTTGACCCGTTAATTTCAAGTTGAAGTAAGCTTTAAGTTATGTTTGGTTAGACATAAAATTTTTAATGGAATGTAAATTGATGTAATATTAAAAAATTGTTGTTTGGAAGGGATAGAAAGATTCGTAATTTAATATTGTGAAATATTGTTTGGATGAAGGATTTATAATTTAATATAGTGTAAAGTTTATCATTTTACATTCCATCCTAAATCCTCTAAATCGAAGGTTTTTTTATTGTTTATGATGAAATAAGATATAATATGAAACCCTTATATTCCATCTATCTTATTTCATTCTATTATAAAATTTTCTTCTAAACAATAAATTATATTACATTCTATTTCATTCCATTAGTAAACTTTCAACTAAACATAACAAAGTTGTCAAAAAGCTTTGGGAAAGTTGTCGTCCCTATTTATTATCTTTGACCTTTTCACTGCATAGAGGCTTATAGAGACTCCTCTAGTTTAGAAATGTTGATGGGTTGGGTGTGACTCGGGTTGCCCTTGGCCGGGCCCGACCCGACCTCAGGCTATAGTGACCTGTGGCCTGACGACGATCGGGTCACAGGTCGAGCCGACCATAGTCAACTCATAGCTCAATCAACTCAAGTCAAAATTAGATCAGGACAAATCAGATCGACCCCCTTTTTTTGACATCTCTACTCTAATTTGTCTTTCTTTTGCAGATTCACATCACAATTTGGAAATAAACTGATTTTATAAACATGGAAGAAGAAAGTATTATTAGGGATGAATATTAATTGGCCGTCTTTGGTTGGTAATGTATTGATATCATGCAAAGATGGTGGACTCTACTGCTTTATACTCCATCACATAAATATCAATTTATGCATCACATAAACCTCTTTTGGTATCAATTTAACTTTTAGTTTGATTTTGAAAACATTACTATTATTATAATTTTTTGATATTAATGTTAAGCCTTCTAATTTTTTAATTAATTTGCAAAATTTTAAAATATAAAATTGAAATCTACTAGTTTATACTCCATCACATAAATATCAATTTAACAAAATATTAGGAAAATTTTCATTGCATTTTTTGGAGGGATAATGACTGTTTTAGTATCAAATATTTGTGATATTTTTAATATTAGTGTTAAACCTTCTAATTTTTTAATCAAGTTCCAATTTAAAAAACATGACTTTTACATTTTTTAGGGTTAAACAAAGAAAATAATAAATTTATTTGGATCATACAATAAACCCTAGAAAAAAGTGATTTGACATATGATTAGTGAATATTAATAGGTATAATTAATAAAATAGATTTTTTATTTAATAATAATACAACAACAATAACAACAACTCATTAAAAATATGTCTGTTATGTAGAATATGGAGAAGTCCAATAATATGCGGTCTTGCACCTATCTAGCAGAGGTACTAAATAATCCACATGATTTTTATTTAATAATACTTTAAAAATCACTAATTAATGATTGCATAATGAAGCTTAATCACTAAAAGGGAAACTATGTGAGTAGAGATGGTAGATATTAGTAATTAGTAATTAATAATATAACAAATAATAACAATTTTAAAAGTAAAATTTTAATTTAAAAGCCATTGTCCATTTATGGAATCCAATTAAAAAGATATGACACAATATCTAATAAAAACTACTAAGCAAAGAAAGATTGTGCTTAGTTTCCCTCTAACCTTTTCTGATACGATAAGGAAATCAGGCAGACAAGAAATTGATATAGATTAAGATTCTGATTATCTTACACAATCCTAAATCAGAACAAGCAACAATAACAACAACAAAAGTGTGGTTTTGCATAGGAATCAATAGTAGTAATTTAGAGATCAAAGACCTTAAACTAAACCCTGGGCCTGATCATAGCTCTAAGATGATTCTTCATAACAACGGTGAACTCCAAGTTCCATGTGAAATCCAACTTGCTATCTTTCGGATAGGCAGTCCATTCAAACTCCTGAACCATTCTCGCGAACATCAGTTGCAGATGTACGGTGGCCAGACCTAATCCAGGACATATACGCCTCCCTACTCCGAACGGTATCATCTTCACCCCGGTCACCCCCGTGATATCGGCGTCCTCTTTACCGGAAGTGAACCGATCCGGATCGAACTTTTCTGGGTTGGTCCAAAGCTTGGGGTCCTCACCGATGGCGTGTGAAAAGAACTCAACATTCGCATTTGTTGGTATGTCATAGCCTGCAAGTTTAGTCGGCTCTAGAGTTGCGTGCGTCAGGACAAAGTACGTTGGAGGGTGCTTACGTAACAGTTCTTTTAGTACAGCTTGTAGATAAACCATGTTCTCTATGTCTTTCTCGTCCACTTTTCTGTTGCCCACGGTAGATTTTATTTCCTCATACAATTTGGATTGTACATCAGGATTGGCAATGAGTTGCGCAATGCCCCACTCGACGGCGGTAGCCGTCGTGTCCGTGCCACCGTTGAGGAACTCGGAGCAGAGTGTGACCAGCTCTTCGTTGGTGAGGGATTGCTTTCTTCCTTCTATTTCTAGATCGAACAGTGTGTCGAGGTATGAAAAGGAAATGGCCTTCTTGTCTGATCCAGGGTTTTGCAGAACTTCACGTCGCTTTTCGATGAGAGGAACCATATAATTAACCTGTTCTCTTCTTACTTCTAGTACCCTTTTCCTTTTTTTGGAGAAAAATGGATATAGAATCGGAAGATAATCATCGATCTTCGGTTCGAGACTGATCAGCACTGACTTCATTATTTGGTCCATCTTTTCAGTGGCTTCTTCACTCATTTCTGACCCGAAACACATAGTTAGAAGGATACAAAAGAACGCGAAACGAGCATTTTTAAGTACATGAACAACTCCATTGTTAGATTCAGCTTCGGTTTTGAGCCGATCAATGAGTTTGTCCATTGCAGCCTCTCTCACGTTCCGAAACACCTTAATCTTACTTGTGTTAAGCATATTTTGCACCATGTTTCGCCTTAATGACCGCCACATAGGGCCATACACAGCGGCGTTCACGGTGGACTTGTTGCAGCTAAAGATAGCCCTTGTAGGGGTTTCTGGTGGCCTGTTGGCAAACAGAGCACCTCTTTCAATGAGTGCTTCATGAGCTAACTTACCATCACTCACAACTACTAACGTCCTTGTACCCATCTTCACAGTGAAGATTGGACCGTATTTTGCACGCAAATCTTCAATATATTCAAAGAAAGGCTTCCCAGATCGAACAAACTGGAAAAGATTGCCTACCAGAGGCCAACCACGAGGTCCTGGTGGAAGATTCGGGCGCTTGGACCTGGAAGACAAGAAAATCAACCCCGAAAAGAAGAAAGCCATGAAGGTAAAGAAGAGACGATAGTAAGAAACAAGAGATGAAATTGAAGAAAGAACAGCCATTGATTTGTCTGGTTTCTGTCTGCTTTCCACTGAATCTTGTGAACTGTGAAAGGTTCAAAGAAGATATAAGAAAGAACAAGAGCATGAAATTGCAGCGACTCTTAAATGTTATTTAATAATCATCTTCCAGAACTGCTAATACTTATACCGTTAGAATGTTAATTAACGGTGAAGTTAGATTCGAAGTATAGCAGGTTGAACACTAGTAATAACTCGGAGTCATAGTAAACAAACAACGTAGGTACGAGAATGTGTCCATGAACAATAAAGTCAAGCAAAAGAGGTGGCGAGCGTTTTTCAGAAATAGAAACTAACTCTAGTTAATGTTTGCAACTACTCCTCCCTGAATTTAATATGCGAACCACTCGTTTTCACACAGTCACAAAGAGACTTTCGGCTGTAAAGTACTGAATTTGGATTTATGTTATATTTAAATCTTAACCATTTATTTATATAAGACTTATACAAGATTCACATAAATAGACACAGAATTTACATAAATAAATAACTGAGATTTAATAGATAGAACAGGACAGAGTAATCTTAAACATAAGATTATGGCTCAAAAGACCTAATTATACGATCATTTTTCTTTCTGGTAAAGGTCATAGATGGTTAAGATTCAATGGATAGAATAAGACAGAATAATCTTGGACAAAAAATCCGGACTCAAATAACTTAATTACACTATCATTTTTCTTTCTGGTAAAGGTCTAACTTTTACTATAAAACTTTTAGAAAAGTCTTTATAATTGGTATTTTAATATTACTAAAATAATATTCATAACAAGTTAAAGTTACTAAAATAATACCCATGTCATTCTAAAAGTAATAATATGAATTTTTTTTTGAAGGAATTGAGATATAACCGAATGAATTTATTTAGATTTATCTAAGATAAAAATTATATATTTAGAAAGTATTTAAAAGACATTTTAAAGATTGCATTAATTTCAGATAATTCTAAATTGACTAACTATGATATGAAATATACTAAATTTTTAATTCACATCTTAAAGTTTGTTAATTTATTAATCCTATTTGTTAAGATATATGTTATGATATCTTATTATATAATTTTGGGCATTATTTGAAATTAAACTTAGTTGGACTTATGTGGGACTCTTTCAAGATAAATTTGATTAGGTTTAAAACTATAATCAAAATGAGATTTAATATATAACTTATTTTGGAGATAATAGCTACCTAAGGTTGCAATATCTTTGGAGATTTTTTTTGACCATTGCAGATGTCTTTGGTTGTATTTTATGTGATATGGGGGCTGAGGTAGTATCATGACTTAGCGGCTTGGATTTTTGTGTTATCTTGGATGATATTTTACTGTAAAAAATAACGTGATTTTGGGGGCTGAAAAATTGTTAATTGCGGGTGACTTTGTGCTGTGTTGTCTACTGTTTTTTTTTAGCAACTATTGAGAACTTCTTTGGTGTCTAGTGTGTGGTCTTGGCAGCTATATTTCTCTTGGTGATTGTGTGATTTTTTGCAAATGGTTATTCTCCAATTTTTGAACGACTATTGAGGCTATTGTTTTGTGTGTTATAGTGTGCAAAAATTTCATATTTGTAGTTGTATTTTCTACCCATTGTGGGTGATTTTATAGACTGTCTTTGCAGTGTTGTTTATGTGACAAAACTTTAGCAATTGTCGTGGGAGTTGCAGCTATATTGGTTTAAGGTTTTGGTGATAAAACGTTTGTTGTTTTTTTGAGTTTTCGTGACTATGATTTTGTTAATTTGGAGTTGTTTGTTTGATTGATGATCGGGGCTGTCTATATATTGTTTTTGTGTGAAAAAATCCAGTATAGGCGTGGTGCTATAGCTATATTTTTTTGTGACATTTTTGTGATGAAACATTTGTTAGATGGATATTTTTTTGATGTTATTGTGCGTGGATTAATCGTGATTCTTCTTAATAATTCACAACAGATATTGTTCTATCACTTCTCACACTTTTGGCTGATAAAGCTACATATTTAGGAGAGTATTTCTATTTTAAGTGTATACGTTTATGTTCTTTATTATTTTAATCAATTGAGTTGTTTATTTATTATCTTTATCGTTAAAAGCTGTTGAAAAAATTCTCTAATAAAGTTAGCACGATTCAATTATGTTATTAGGTGTGAATTACTTTTATGGGTTATGACGACAAGATATAGTGTCAAGAGTTGGGTTAGTCGACTCTGTAATGCCTTGAATTTATTGTTGTTCTTTGGTGAAAACGATGAAGATCTCACAGATGTAGATAAAATATGCCGAATCATGTTAACAAAATTTTGACAATGATTTATTATTTTGTGTTTAATCTTTTTATTTTCGTTTTTGATAGAAACAACTACGGTCAAACCAAAATTTTTGCGAAGCTACATTCTTTTATATTTTTACTATTCAAAAAATTTAAAATATAACATTATCCATAGTTTCCAATTGGTATTTTTGTCATTTTCTTTGTTTAATGACATAAATAGTGTTTTGCCAACTACTTACGTTCCTTTCAAGAGAAACCATAATGAAGCAACTAAAGTTGAGGCATTCAATATCTCATAGCGCGACTCTCACCTTGAAAGTAGGCAAAAAAGTGGGCATTTAAAGGCTTACCTAACATTTTTTTTAAAACAACTTGCATGCTATTACTATGTTAATATTCAAATTTAAGTGTTTGATGGGACTGTTTTGGAAAAAGATGTAAAAGCGAAAAAAGTGTGAAGGAATAATTATGTTTAGGGTTAATTAATTATAAACTAATCTATAAAGAGGATAGCCAATAGCTTAAATTGTGGCTCAAGTTCTCTTTTGTAATTAATATATGTAATCAAGAAAAGTTAAAAAAATGTCATTCAGTTTATTAATATGATATTAATACTAAATAATTGAAAAATTACATCTTTATAATTGAAATTTCACATTTTTATGATATTTATCTAATAATAAAAAGGATGAGTCTTGAAACAACCGGTAAAATTACTTTTTTGTGACTACAAGTTCAAATCAATGAAACAATTTCTTTGTAAAAATACAAAGAAAATGATGCGTATATTATGAACCTCCTTTGATAGTGTGCACGGATACGTTGAGTTTTTAATTTACGATTTTAATAAAAATTTGATTTTTTATAACTTCAAAAAACTATTAATCATAATTTAAATAGTTATTGCCTCTTATGAATTAGTTTGGGCTTTACAAATGTAAATTAGTTTAGTTCATATTATTGGACATTTATAACTTTGATATTATTATAAAAAGTATGAATCACAATTTAAATGCGTTAGATAAATCGTAATAAATTCACACACACAATCACCCACTTAAAGCATTGAAAATAAAGAAAAAATGACAAAAATTTAACGACATTCGACGATGCCTACGTTCTCGGGCAAGAACAAATAGAATTTTACTATAAAGAAAACGATACAAATGGAATCCATACTTCTAGGTTTTTTTATTTTTCTTTAAATAATAAATTTCTTGTGTGTCCCAAACTAAACTGGTCTAATCGAACTGATCCTATCAGCCCAAGTCCTTCGCTTCTAACACAGGTTTCCATTTTTTTCCAATTCGAGTCGCACTGTAAACTTATCGGATTAGGTTACTATTCAAATTTACCAAATTTCAAGACAGAATAACAATAAAATAGGTAACGACTCCTCTTAGAAATCAATCTAGAGTTTATAAACCCTAAACTTAATTTCTCCAAATATAGACAAGTTTTATTAATTCACATGACTTACTTGGATGATAAAAGGAAAGAGACGTGATGCACTCTACCGGGACATACAAGGAACCCTATACAATAGAAATATTCGTAGGAGTTTAGGCTTTACAAAATAGTAGTTTTTTTTTTCTTTCCCTTGTAAGAAAACAAAAAAAAAAGAAGCAAGAGACGTGATGGAATGTGTTGCCCCATGATAAGTTGTGCGATTTGATCGTTGTACCCCATCGAATTGAATTGACGAAGATGTGTATTGTCACTGACTGGGTTCGGGTATCAACCACCCCGAGTTAAAATTCAGACAGTTTACGTAGTCAAGAGGCAGTTGTTTGGTTACACAATGATTCGAACGATGATGCCGCGTGGAGGGTACTATTTTGTGATGATTCCATTATTAAACGAACATTTTATCATAATAGTTTAAGCTATTGTGTAAAGTTAACTTAATTAATTTTATATATTTTGTAACACACTCCTTCGAATGAAAATCTTTTGAGCTTGAAATTTACACAGATTTATTTTACTTTGTACTTAATTTAATTAGAATAAATGAATGGTAGGATTTAAACTTATAACCATTTGATCATAAACGTTTTATACCATATTAAGCAACTATTTTATCATAATAGTTTAAACTATTATGTTTGGTCAACTCAGTTAATTTTATATATCCACATCTATCGTACATGATGGAGTTGCGAAATCAACCGACTCAGCCGATTCTGTATTTTAATAATTGAGGACATCTATCTTAGAGTCGGTCGTGAATATGTAATTGAAAACGACGGATGTCTAACTTTGCATGCCATAATGGTGGGAAAAACGACACTTGCTTTTAAATTCCTTGTCAGAATCGATAGGGTGCTTCCTATAGACACAGCTGTACCTCGTCCATAATTTTGTAACTTGTAAGTAGGGGCATGTTTCTATTTCTACTTTCTTCAGTTCTTTTTTTAAATAAAAATAAAAATTATTTAATTATTAATATTAATGTAGTTAAAAACTTAAAGATAAATTATTTTTAATTAAATAAATTTATTTAATCTTTTATATAATATTTACTTTAATATTATGTTATTTTATTAAAAATAAATAATGTAGAAATTAATATTTATTTAAAATATATTTTAATTATTAAAACAAACTTTATTTGAATATTTATATATTTTTAAATTTAATTATATTTATTAATAATTTAATTAAATATAAATTAATTATAAAAATAAAATAAAATAAATTATTGATAATTTTGTTAATAATTTTATTTAATTTATTAAATATATAATGTTGAATTAAATTATTCATAATTTTATTAAAATTTAAATAATTAAATAATATATTAGATGATAGTAATTCAGATTATGAAAATAACAAAAACAAGAAACAAAACCACTTTTTATGATTTTCATAATTTTTAAAAATTGAAAGAAATTAAAACAAAAAATAGAAACAAAAACTCAAACAAACAGAATTTTTTACTGAATTTGAAAATAAAAATAGAAAACTAAAAATAAAAATAGAGACAAACACTCCCTAAAAATTTACATAAGTTAGATCGGTATAATTTAACTAAAATTTGATTTTTTTTTAAAATAAATTTATATCTAATTCATTCTACTAAATAAGTTTCATTTTTAAAATAAAATTGACTCATATAAAAATATTAAAGATTATAAAATATAGATTATTTATTAAAATAAGATGGATTCAAAATAAAAAATATTTTCTTCAAATAACATATT
>JANTNU010000003.1:33489462-33513787 GCA_024752395.1 Erythroxylum havanense
TAATATATTGTACTTTGCATATTGTTTAATATATTTTAAATAATATTTATATGCATAAATAATTTTTATTACAAAATCAAATATAGTTAAAATTAAAAGTTCTTTTTATCTTTATGTTGTCAAATAATTTATTATATGAAGTTTTTTCAAATAAACTCTTTTTTAAATAACAGTCAAACAGTATTTTTTAAAAAGTTCTACTGACAAAAGCTCTACTAATATATAAGTTCATCTAAACAGACACTAAATCTAGTATGACAGTCAAAGAAGTTCAAATATTGTGCTCCGAGTCTGATTGGACTTTGATAACTTAAAGTTTGATTACATTTAGATTAAACTCAATAATTTGTTTAAATTTTAATTAATAAAACAATATTTGATTCAATAAAATATACTTAATACATTCAACTAATTTAGTCTACACCCATTAACTTTAACTAAATCCATTAACTTTGAGTTGGATCGGGTCAAACCTGAATACATAATCAATAACTGAATCAAATATTCATTAATAAAGTATATAAGCCAATGGCCCATTGAACCTATCAATGCTAGTGGCCTTGTTGTAACTCATAAGATAGAAAATTAAAAATATAAACTCTTCTTAGTCATGCATTCCACAATTAAAAATAGTATATTAAATTAAAATAAATGATTATAATCTTGCAAAAAGAAAACTCAATTATTATATTGGTAAGAAGAAAACCAACAGACACTAATAAGAATAACAAATAACAATTTAAATTTAAATTATATTTAATTATGAGAATCAATCTATTTAGACAAATTATTAAAATAATTTTAAAATTTTAATGTACAAACTTTTATTAATTTTTCTTTTTTATTTTTTTAAATTATTTGTTAACTTTATACAATCACATCAAATTTTTTGTTTCAATTATTTTATTTTATTAAATATCATCTATATATTTATGTAGAGAGACCACACTCAAATTATACAAGGGATCACATCTCTTGATTCAGTTATAATATTTTTAATATTCTACGTAAATATATAAATATTAAAAATACTATAACTGAATCCCTTTTACAATGTGAGTGTGGTCCCTTTGCTTTATTTTAATTCCCACGCTCCTTTCCTTTACAGCTAATCAATGTCACAGAAAAGGTTAGAGCGGAGACGAGATGCTGTTATCAAACCAAAGGCTACCGTTGTTTCACACCTCCGAATTGTATCTTTTCCAGATCTCACCAAATTACTATTTAACTTTGATGACATAATCTATGTTCTAGAAATCCATTGAATTGGACCGATTTTAAAACTTATTTTTTTAATTTTTAATTTTGATTTATTTTAACAATATTTGCTGTTAAAAATAAATCAATTTATTACTTAACTTATGTTTAGTTGAGCTTATACTAACAAAGCTTTTATCAATAGAGCTTTTTTTAATAATATTTTTTTAGAATTTTTTTTAAAGAAACCAGTGGACTATTTAGTTGTCGTTTAAAAAATAGCTTTTTTGAAAGAGTTTCATAAAATAGATTATTTGGTAACATAAAAATAAAAATACTTTTAAGTTTAACTACATTTTATTTTGTAATAAAAATTATTTATGCATATAAATATTATTTAAAGTATATTAAACAATATGCAAAGTATAATATATTAATTATTATATAATTTTAAATCATATGAAACATAAATGAAAGTATATCTAACCAAATATTATATATATATTATAACATAAGTAAAACTAATATCATAAATAAATATTAAAATATATGAAAAGCTAAATAATATTATATAAATCCTACAATAAATGTGAAGATGAGTTTGTAAGTATTGTAAAAATTATGTATAAAACATAAGGATAAAAGAGACTAAAAATAAGTTCATTAATTGATCTGAAAAATCTACTTGAAAAATAATTTTTTGAAAAGCTCTAAATTTGAGGTTCTTAAAAAGATGTATTTTGGTTTTCAAAAAAATCATATCTATTACAGAAGTATTTTTTAATTTTATAATTAAACACTTATTTTTCTTAAAAAATACTTTTGTTAGAGAAAAGTACTTATTGACCTCCAAAAAACTTATCCAAACATTCACTTAATCGATTAAATAAATCAATTTTATAAACTAAAATAAATAAATAAAATTTTATTTAATAATTTATTTTTTCAATTAAATTTTAATTTTTTAATTATATTTGATTTAATTTAATTTTAATCAATTTTATAACATTCTAATTAATCATTTAATTCAATTTTTAAAATATTGGTTGATCTAAAGATAAGATGACAAACGTACTCCACCCTTTTCTTTTAAAACCTAATTAAAAATTTGGTTAGGTTTAAGCAATGCAATTTAAAAATGTATCAAATTCAACCAAGTTGGGAATATAATAATATTATTTTAATTGAATTTTAATAATTTTTACAATTTTTAAAACATTAATTTTAATTAAAATTAAGATAGTCAGATTGGAACCGAAAGCAAATGAAAATCAAAATCATTAGGCAGCACCGAAGCAGAACACAGGAACATAGAAACAAAGACAACTATAATTTGCGGTGCCTTCTTCAGATCAGCCAAGTCTCTGTTTGGTTTAGTTGAAATCTCCAAGTCCATTTTTCATAGAGCCGTAGAACAATGAATTCACATAATTTGCTTCTGGAAGAACCTATAAGGATGGCTTCTATTCTGGAGCCATCAAAATCAGTAAGCTTCTTGTCAATCTTCTGAAATTACAATCTTTTGTGAACTTTTTTTCCCGACTTAATAGCACTGTTTGGACAAGCAAGATCGAGTCTTTTTCAGCTATCTTTGCTTGTTTGTTGATGTCAAGTAATTATCTTTTCAACAGACTTTCTTCCCTGCGATGACTAAGATTGTGGGGACACTGGGTCCAAATTCCAGGACTGTTGATATCATCTCTGATTGCTTGAAAGCTGGGATGTCTGGTAATATATGACCCCATCTCAACTTTTTGAGTGTACCCTTTTAGCAATTAGTTCTTTTGAAGTCGGTGCTCAGCAAAACTGACCCTGTTTTTGATCATTTGTCATTTCTTCTCTCAGTGGCTCGTTTTGATTTTTCATGGGGTGATAGTGACTATCACCAGGAGACTTTGGACAATCTGAGGGCAGCAGTGAAGAAGACCAAGAAGCTTTGTTCGGTAAGCTTCTCCAAGTTACTTGCATGTAGTTCGTATGTAAAGGTTATATATAGAGAGAAGGTTCTTATTTGATGAGCTTCACGATGGCTACTTGTATGTTTAATATAATGTAATAGATGTAACTGGTCATTCTTTCTTGCTTCTGCGTGCCTAATATGTGCTTAATTTTGACAGTTCTTATTCATTCCTCATGTAAGTCGTCAGATTGAATGTCTTTAAGGTTTTTTTTTCTTTCTGTTTAAAGAAAGTAAATGCTTATTTTGTGTATAAACAGCTTAACCTTTTTAAGGAAGACCGCCTAATTAATGGAATTTTATATAAATATTAGGTAAATCTTGGAAACTATTGAAAATTTGCTGGTTTTTAAGCTAAAGATGGATGTAGTTCCAGCAATGGAAGTACGAATGCTGTATAGTTTAGATCTCTCTGTTTAAATTTTACTCCTTTCAATTCTTTTTTTTTTTTTGTGCATAACTAAAGTATCTACTTTTACTGGCTTCATATTTCTAACTAGTTGATAAATATTATACCTAATTTTTGACGTTTCAACTTGATTTAAACAATTTCCAGGTAATGCTGGACACAGTGGGTCCAGAGTTGCAAGTAGTCAATAAAACTGAACAGCCAATATCCCTTCAGCAAGATACAACTGTTGTGCTGACTCCTGATCAAGGCAAAGAAGCCACTTCAAATCTTCTGCCCATAAACTTTACAGGATTGGCAAAGGTAGGTGATCTATCAATTTGTTTTTATAAACTGATCTTCTCTTCATAATTTGACCTCATATTAAGTCTGGAAATGTTGAGGGATTCTTCTTTATGGTTGTTTAACATAAATAGATGTTTGGTAGGAGATGAATCAATAGATGAATGGTTTAAGAGCTATAGTTTGAACTACTTGGAAAAGGGAGTATGGAAGAGAATTGAATAGTAAGTGCTGAATTTGCCACGTTTTAGTTAGTTATATGCTCAAGAATGCTTCGGTTGCTGTGGTTTCTCCATATACTATTTCTCTCATTTTGGAGTTCCTGGTATCTCACTTCCTCTCCCCCTTATTCCAAATTTGTAAAATCTAAGGTCATGTTTTGGGTCTGATACTGGCTCCATTTTAATTACAAGTTTATTGGCACCCGTGCAATAACTAGAGTTCAATACTGTCTTTGCAGGCAGTGAAGAAAGGAGATACAATATTTATTGGTCAATACCTGTTTACAGGAAGTGAAACTACCTCCGTGTGGTTGGAGGTAAGGCGGTGGTTGAGAATTTTTTTTAGGTCTTAAACATATTTTGAATGTTTTTCTGCAGGCTGGAATTGATTGATTGAGACATATCAAACCGTATGCCCTTCTCACTTCTTTACAAGAAAGAAATACTTGAGCTTGCTAGTTGACTTTCCATCTCAGCTACATCAATCTAACCTGGCTTTGAGCTTTCCACTAGTTTCAATTGTATCAAGTTGTTGTTTAATATACAATAGTTGTGTTTGACGGAGTTCCAACTTGATGATGCAGGTCACTCAAGTAGAAGGTGAAGACGTGGTATGCCTGATAAAGAACTCTGCAACCTTGGGTGGACCACTTTATACTTTGCATGTCTCCCAAATTCGTATTGAACTGCCGACACTCACTGATGAAGACAAAAAGGTTCGTCTTTCTTCTTTTTAAAATTTGGGTTTGTATCAGCTTGCTTCAAGAAGCTCTTTCTTACCCCTTGCCAAAGGTATCCCAGCTGAACCTAATTTGCTTCTTTTTTTTTTCTGAAATGATTCGCCACATTCTCTTTGTGTATATCAGGTCATTAGCACATGGGGTGCCAAAAATAATATAGACGTCCTTTCACTTTCTTATACCCGACATGCAGAAGATGTTCGACATGTAAGGATTTCCATGCTAAAAGTTATTCTTCTTTTATAATATATCAAACTTTTCCTTATCTCTATTTTCCATTGCTATTACAAATGAACTTCTATAGTAATTGCTAATTTTATTTTCAGGAAGATAGTTTTCTTGATTTCATTAATTTATGACAGGCCCGTGAATTTCTGAACAAACTTGGGGACCTCCGACAGACACAAATCTTTGCAAAGATTGAAAATGTAGAGGTTAGATCATACATAATCAACACTTGGATTATATTGTTTGTGCTCAAATTTGTTTTGAGATAAAACATTTCACTTCTTGTCTTGTAGGGGCTAAATCATTTTGATGAGATCCTGCAAGAAGCAGATGGCATTATCCTTTCTCGAGGAAATTTGGGAATAGATCTTCCACCAGAGAAGGTTTACTTTTTAAATTATCTACTGTAATAGTATGATGTGACATTTCTGGTTTTACAGTTACATAATAGATCCTGATATGCCATTTATTACACTATTAGGAGAGATTGTTTGTCAACAGTATAGGGGAACTTGGGGTTTTGAATGTTAATAACAAGGCGACATTGAAATATCTTTTTATTTTCTTGGTGATTTTGGAAATTAATATTTAACATGCGTTGAGGTTATGCTTTAAGTAATAGACCAGAAACTGATACCAAGAGCCATGCAAATATGGATTTACGTGCTTGTGAATGGTCTCAGTTGTAGGATTCCAACTAGGTCTGAATCAGAATCACTAAGTATACAAATTTGTCGTGCTGAAAATTGGTCTCTTGATTTAATAGGTGTTTCTGTTTCAAAAAGCTGCTGTTTACAAATGCAACATGGCTGGAAAGCCTGCTGTTGTTACTCGAGTGGTGGACAGTATGACTGATAATTTGAGACCTACTCGGGCTGAAGCGACTGATGTTGCTAACGCAGTGTTGGATGGTAATATTGGTCTTACTTGATGTGCATAATTCTGTTCTGAGAAATGTTAATCTACTGCCTATGGCATCGCAACATTTCTTTAGGCTTGCTCACCTAGTTATGCTATTACTGTTGTCTACCAAACTACTATCAGTTATTGACCCTTCATTTTTCTTGTTTATCTAGGGTGTGATGCAATTCTTCTAGGTGCAGAGACCCTTCGAGGAATGTACCCTGTTGAGACAATTGCGACTGTTGGGAAGATTTGTGCTGAGGTAAGGCTCTAGTAGCTTTCTTCAACTCCTTTTCATATCATCTTCTCAAATTTTCACCATGCTCCTTTCTGTGTGTAACAAGCAGTTGCATACATAGTGCTTGCTTACTCATACGGATACTTCTTCTAAGTTATGTCTATTATTGCTTATATGCTCGGTCCATGCTTCTCTCAATAGCATTTTCATTTTAATCCATGCTCATTGAAAGAAATGTGTGAGCATACTCTTATGTGGCAATAAAGAAATTGGCATAGGTTCGATTAAACAGTATCTTCAGTTTTCCTTCTGAGGAAATACTTGAAACACTTGAAGCCATGAAGCTACTTTTTCTGGCTGAAGCAAATTGGCTTAGTTTTGGTTCATGAGTTTGATTTTTCTTCTGAAGAAGTACTTGAGAGACTTGAACTCTTGATCCTTCACATTTGAAGCCTGCTGATCTATTATCATCTCTAATATTATCAGACCAAAAAGTTTTGCTCAATGTGGTGGTCTTAGCTGGAAGATGATTACCAAACTAGTTATGGTTTTGGGAAGTGGACCCAGGTACAAATAGAAACCCTCCAATCGACGTAGTGGCTAGCTGGCATGGCCTCCCTGATTATCAAGTCATATTGGAATTACTTGTTTTTTGGCATAATTTTTGTTGTCCTGTTTAATATGAGAGGACAATCTATGTTTCACTATAATTATAGAGCGGCTATATGGGATCCTGGTCGTTATTCACTCGCTGTTTTATCTTGATATTTATCTCATTGACTTATTAATTTGATTCCATAATTCTGCAGGGTGAGAAGGTTTTCAACCAAGACATGTATTTCAAAAAAACTGTTAAGTATGTTGGAGAACCAATGACCCATTTGGAATCAATTGCTTCCTCTGCGGTATTCATTTATACAGTGTTTCACTCAATATCTTATACAATGCTGTCAGTTGCACAATGCAATGTCCTGTGTTATTTGATTGGTAACTTCCTTTCACTCTTTGGTAATCTAGGTACGTGCAGCCATCAAGGTCAAGGCTTCTGTAATCATCTGTTTCACTTCATCTGGAAGAGCTGCAAGGTTCTTGCTTACCTTTTCCTTTCCATCATTATTGTTCTTATGCATTACATTTGTTTATCTAGATTCAAATACATGTGTAATATATTCTGGGTCATCTAATTGTAGTTTTTATCGAATGATCTATGAATTTGATGTGAAACCATTGTTTTCTCAATCAGGTTGCTGGCAAAGTATAGGCCACCAATGCCTGTGATATCTGTCGTTATCCCTCAGTTGAAAACAAATCAACTGCGCTGGACATTTACTGGTGCTTTTGAGGTATGCCATTGATTTCTGATACGACAAGTGTTGAGGTCTGACATTGACCTGAACAACTGTAGCATCTTTTGCTACCCATATGGTTCGTTTTAACATACTGGATTATTCGTCCAGAACAGTTGGCGTTGTCGTCCTCTAAGCTTATTATTCCTCGACTTCTGTGCAGGCAAGGCAGTCACTTATTGTCAGAGGACTCTTTCCATTGCTTGCAGATCCTAGGCATCCAGTATGTATTATTTGTGTCATCTTCCTACTGTTTATCTTCATCTTCTTCTTCGTGGTGACCTAGTGGCTCTGCGAAACTCTGTTGAGATTAGTTCTTATTCTTGGCAATCAACTGCCAAAATGAAAGGGTAAAGGCCAATATGAGGTATCTATTTAGCAACAAATGTGCATTTTGGTGAAGGCAGACTAAAATCAAAAGCGATTTCACCAAATAACATGATATCCTCTTTGGCATTTCACCAAATAACGTGATATCCTCTCTGGCATATAGCTTAAGTGATGTCGTGACATCTCTCATTCTATTGCTTCTTAGTCTCATTGACATTTATGTTTTCAATTTGAAGCTTTTGATAATTACATGACATGCATTGGCTTGGTGTTTCAGGCGGAGTCAAGCAATGCAACAAATGAATCAATTCTGAAAGTTGCTCTCGATCATGGCAAGGCGGCTGGCGTTGTAAAGTCGCATGATCGTGTCGTCGTTTGCCAGAAGATTGGTGACTCCTCTGTGGTTAAGATCCTTGAGCTTGAGGATTAGAGAGGGTGTCTCTTTCCAGCATCACTTTTGCTAAAAATAAAGTAAGACATTCACTTGCAAACTAACTTACGTATTATGGCGTGTATACAAGCCAATACCAGATTATATTCTCTAAATGCATACATACTATATACAGTTGAAGTAATGGATCAGATACTGCCGTCCCAGAACATGTATCTGTAACGAAACAAAACCAAAAAATGCAGGAGAAAATGAATAATCGTACTTATCCCGTACAGCCTCTACCTTCGGTTTTCTAATGAGAAATTTGTCATCTTCAATTGATTCCTGCTGCAGTGAAAGGCTATTTATATGTGCAGGTTTGGCTATGAAGAGCAAGGAAGAATATTCCTCGATGTCCCTTTAGTTTAATGCTAGGAAAATGATTGCCCATTTCAGAGACTTAGAAGTAGGTCGAATCAACACCAACTACAAATTGAAAATCCATCTTTAGCATGAAATGTATGTAGCTCCTGGAGCTCCAAACCCTGGTTTCGAGTCTTGAGGCTTTGCCAGACAGGGCAACTAAGAACTTAGTTTTAAAAGGTAGTTTCGTTAATATTTTATCAATATAACCTAAAACATGTGAAAGTTTAACATTTAAAATTGATCAAGTGACTAAATGTAATTGGAAATTAAAGCCTTGCATGGCTACAAAATTTATTGATTCAACAGTGATATGAATTCTCTGCACTTTCTCGTACATTATTCTTGAAAGGTAAAAGCCATGGTTAAGAAAAACATTAATGAAGTACAAACCTAAGAAAGGCAAGGCCTTTGTATCAGTTGACAGTCGGAACAATTCCGTTTGGACTAAACAGGTTGAAGCCAATGAATACCAAAATTTTGGAAAAAACTTGTACAGCACAACAAATTGTAGCAGCAACAGACATGGAAGAAATCAGCAGGATGCTTTGGGAAATCCATAACTAACTTTTCATGGATATGTGAACAGCCATGGCTGGTTCCTCAATAACAAACCTTTAATTTAGGAGCTTTCTCAGAGAAGAAGCCTTCGAATATCACTGAAGTTGGAACGCAATGACGAGAGGAACGCACCTGAAATTAAGGAAGATCACAATCACTTAGCAGCCACCAAATCACAAGCCAAGAAAACAGAAAATGCAACAAATCAGATTCAGGTTCATCAAAAACATTAACATCTCAAACCTCCAACTTTGCCATCAAAAACGCGATGGTCAGCCGATAAAGTCATGTTCATCTTGTTGACAATCACGGGTCTTTCTGTTCCTGGTAGAAAGATATCAACAATGTAAGTTCCAGGAAAGCAGCCATTAGTGCAGGAAGAATTTACAGGCTGCAAATGATTACCATCGGTTCCAATAAGTGGTTCAACAACTTTGTTCCCTCTACCAACAGCAAGTATGCCAGCCTGCAGTAGAATATCATATAAGCATAGAAAAGATACCTTCTCATCCACTTAGCTATGACTTTCCAAATAAATGTCCATCTAGAAAACACTGTTCACATTTCTGTTAGACCCCCTATTATTCTAGAAGGGAGTAAGGTACTACTTTCTGTTATTAGTGGGGTATTATGTTCACAAGGGAGGAGAGAGAATAGGAGTTGGTTACATGACTGACTTCTCAGTATAAATAAGGGAATGATTGGGAGGAATAGGGAGGCAAATATTAGGAAGATACTAAGTAAATACAGTGAGCCTTAGGCTGGAGAGAGCAGCCCTCTCGAAGTAGGTTGCACTATACTTGTAACACCGCAGAATTTGTGGTTATACATTAATAAAATTCCAGTAAGAATCTCTCAATATTTGAGAGTTCTATCAATTTCATAGTGCCCTTTTAAAACTAGTTGGTAAAGGAGTTACAATACAAGAGAGCCCAAGGTGGCATATCCAGTAGTGTCTGCAACCAGCTTCAATCAGACATATATCACAGACGTCACAAATAGGAATTCTAAGACTGTCCGCACATCAATGATTCAATAAGTGCGAAAAATGACAACTTTGGATGTTAAAGTTAACAAAAGAGTTTTTTATTATTTCAAGTGAAACATCTCCAAAGATTTAAAAAAAAGTGTACAACACATAGTACATAGTAAAATGACACAAACATAGGGAGAGATAGACAAGAAAGAAAAGAACCTGTGGGGGATTTATTATTGCGGAAAATTGATCGACCGGATACATTCCAAGGTTCGAAATACTACAGAAATATGAAAACAATTCAGGGTTATTTCTTCTTTTGTCTTTTTTTCCATAAGAGACTGGAAGAGAGAGAAAAGGAGGAAAGGAGGCAGTTAATAATAAAAGCAAGCATTTGACAAGCCGTGAATACCTGAAAGTTCCACCTTGAAATTCATTTGGTGCAAGCTTCCCTGCACGAGCTTTCTCGGCCAGTTGCTTTACCTACAGGTTCATGGAACCAAGAATAAAGTGAAGATGAAAAGTAGTAATAAGGACCTCACTTTTGAAGGGCATATGAATAGTAATAACACAATGGATAGGAAAGAAAATAAAAGTACTAAGAAAGAAAGCTATTTTAATTAAAGGGTAAATTCTAAGTCTCTTAGTAAGAACGTCAAAGCAGTGTTCCCCATTATCCATGCCTCTATGCGGCAACAAAGACAAATGCAAGCTCTAAACAGCTTATTTGTTATGAAGGAGCATCCCATATGATCTAACAAAAAATGGTAATTTAACAGTTGCTGAAAATTACCTCTGAAGAAATTGCAGAGATGGATTTCTGATCCGCATTCCTGACAATTGGAGTCATTAAGCCCTACAAAGGAAATAACACACCGTGAAGCTTGATAAACTATGCACCCTAGAAAAGTACACCTAAAGCATCATACCTTCTCTGTAGCTACTGCAATTGATATGTCAACGGAGTCGCATAAAATGAGTTCCTCTTTCTCAACATTCCAGTAAGCTGCAATATTCATGTAACAGTCATCAATATCACAAGCTTATTTTTTAATCTGTCACATCATAACGGGGAGGGTGCCTGACTTTTCACATCTTAGGATAAATCTCCATCTGTGTGTTGCAGGAGCATCAAATGACTTGATTATAGATATGTAAACTTTAAACACAAATCCATCCTAAAATAGCTTCCACGTTATGTATAATATTTGAAAAATATTGATAATTTGTTATTTATCCTATCAGCAAGCAATGTCATCAAGTAAAAGCCTTTCTGTTGAGATTCTATCTAGAAATAATCTCGAATATTAAACAAGTCCTTTTCTTTATTAGGATAGTCATCATATATCTTACCATTGGCCTCTGGAACATTTCGCAGTGCAATTGCAACAGCTTTAATAACAATGTCATTAACTGAAACTTTAATGTCATGTCTATCTGCAAATAAAGAAAGCACCAACATGTGACCCATCTATCAGAGTATAGTCATCCAGAATAAGTAAAGAACAAAAGAAAAGTCTAAATTCCATACCTTTAAGTTCCTTTCTGAAAGAAAGAAGGGGATCCAGTACAACATCTGAGAGTCAAAGTTGATATATCAGAACAGAAGTGACTGACACTTATATAGACACATACTGCTTTTTTGAAGCATATTACCTGTAGATAAGTACAAATGTGGTGTACTCTGCTTTGATTCCAACAGCCTTCTCGCTATTATCTGCAAAGCAATTGAGGTTTAAGCACAACAACACTCAAAAATAAACAAGTTCAAATCCATTGAAGTCAAATAACACACACAACTCATGGAAGTAAAAAGCTGGAAAGCCAAGTCAGAAACATCTAAAGAAATAGAAGGAAAAAGAATCTAAAGTGTCTAAGAAGAGTTTCAAGATTTTGTTTTTTCTTGGCAAGTGTCAAGAATATATTGCACTTCAATGCCTAAGGTTCATCTAGCTTCATGGACATTGATAACATTCCAGCTTAATCTACCTTGCGAATTTGAGAATTTGGTTGATCTTCAAATGAATCTGACTGTTGTAATTGAGATTTTGATTCTGGTAATGCCGTCTTTGAAGGTTGTGGGCCTTTTGGAGGTGATGGAACTTTTGTCTCCTTTGGTGAAGATTTTCTTGAAGTCGCTTTCCCTGACTTGATTGCATCCAGAACATCACTCTTTAGCAGAGTACCATAAGGGCCTGATGCCTTCAATGATGATTCATCCAATCCATACTCAGAAATCAGCAATTTTGCAGATGGACTTATCTTTGTAAAACTGCCCTTCTTTTCTCTAGGTTCACTTTTAGATTCATGATGGGTTGACTTTCCTTCTTTTGTACTTACTGAACCACTGGTAGAATTCTTTACAGCTTCAATATCTTGAGGATCTTCAACCTTGCAAAAAGATCAGAAATATAAAATATTGAATTAGGCAGCCTTATCAGTGTCAAGTAGCACCTACACAAAATAAGTATCAGATGAAGAAGCTGAAATATTCCAGTTTACTTAACAAAAAGCAATCAACCACATGAGCAAAATTACTAACTTACTGTTATTGCAATAGGTTGTCCCACGGCCACTTCCTTGGAACCTTCAGGTGCCAATATCTTAGCCAGATACCTACATGTAACATTACTCAAGCAACAAGATGTTAAGTTCCAGAACAGATTTCACAAAACTACTGACAAGCAAATGCTATGGGGTTACACATGTAGTAGCGCTAATTACAATAACAAGCTCAAAAAGGTTGTAGTTAACTGGCTTCTATCTGTACACTGAGTTTGCAACAGAACCCTTTTCATTCTTGCAAATACCTAGATTTCTAATTTCCATCTCTCAGATACCCCTATAGTTGTCAAACCTCGGTTGGTTTAAGGATTCAACAACCATATGACAGTGAATTGAATCTCTTCCACAAAGCACAAAAATTCGAATCAGCCTATTTTGTATTAATGATTTCAGTGTGATATTCCAAAAAGGTTTCACCCAAGTTTCCTTCCTACATTAGTCGCCATTCGATCACAAAATGTTATTTTTCTCCTTTATTTATTTCCATTTTTTCACGTAACTGATCTTTGTTATAACTGTTTAACACACAGGCTACCTCTGTGGTGCCACTGATCACAATGAGAAGATGTGTATTAGTATTGCACATAACAAAACCAGGTTACAGAGTCAGCAGTGCTGTCACATAAAAGTATATGATTTTATATCTTAAAGCCAAAAAGAAGATTACCCCTCTTCAAGAGTTTCAAATTCAAGAGTAGCTTTGTCAGTCTCTATCTCACATATGATATCGCCAACTTCTATCTGAAATTGGGAACATAAAGAAAACATGGCATGGTGATTTGGTTCTGAGAGGACAGAATGTAATATAGCAGTAAAAAAGAAAAGCCATGTTAGCAAACTAACCTTATCTCCTTCCTTTTTCCTCCACTTGGCAATGTTACCCTGGTCCTGCAAATTAATCAAAATCACATGACTATTCAGCTTGCAAAGAAAAACACAATCTGTTGGCAGAATGGAGCAGCAATGCCCCTACCATTGTTGGCGACAATGCTGGCATTCCAAGAATAGTATGAGGAGGGAGGTCCGAAGCGTCGATTGCAGGATTTGTTTCTTTCACACCCTCATGTTGGATATCATGTTTAGTTGATTTTTCATCCTTAACCTCAGATCCGCTGCTCACAGATGCAGGTACATTTTGGATGTCATCTGCATCCTCAACCTTGAAAAGTTGACAAATAACGAGTTCAAATTTATTCATAATTGCAGAAAAGGAAAATAAAAATTCATAAGGTGAATGTAAGTACCCAAGAAATAAACTGAGGCCAAAAATTTAAATGTAAAGGCAGACTACTAAGAATAGCATCATAATTCCAATCTATTTAAAAAAATCTGAAATAGGAAACTATAATGATTTCATTAAGTGATAAGAGAGAAGAGGATCCTTGCAGTCCAACAGTAATTGTACTATAATTTCTCAATAAATGAAGTCAATGCAATTAAAATTAGTATACTGATGTGAATGAAAAACTTTGTTGCACAAAGTCCACTGAATTTCCAAGAAAACTAGTTATGAAATTCATCACATTTACCGTAATGGCAATGGGCTGCCCTACAGGGACGTCTTTTGAACCTTCAGGCGCTAGAATCCTAGCCAAAAACCTGCACTGGAAGAGCACCAATCAATAAATAGTTCCTATGCAATAAACCAATCAATAAAGCCATCTTGAAGAAGAGTTGCGTCATTAAACTATGAAAAAAATTATATAAAAAAAGGAAAGGACACAGCAAGAAAAAATAGAAATGCAAATGAAAATAAACTGAACCAAATCAGACCTAGACCCAGTAAGAAGAATACTAGGGAACACAGTCAAAAGATCAACCAGTTGGAGTCAAGCTACAAAAACTCTGATCCAGTACCACATTTGACTTACAACCTATTATATAAATCGAGCAAAAAGTAAAATTCTAAAAGAGGTCCACACATGTATATAAAGCCAATGGAAAGAATAATTATGAACATAAATCAAAAAGTATTACGCAAATAGGCGGAGCAGACAAAGGTCCCAGGTTTCCATATCAAACAGACTACTGAAAATTTTGAGTTTACAGTAGTCATGTGTTAGATCATCTAATTACAACCCTGGAGTCTGTATTTCCAGTTTACCAATTCTCACTTCAACCAGTCAAGTAACTGGTTCTACTGCGTATGGTAGAAATGCATAACTTTCCGACTGAAGTAACAGGCAGAAAATCTCTTAGATTAATCATACCAAGAATCATAACGAGAGATAACTAATCATGAATGAAGATAGAAAAGCAAAGGGAAAAAGAGCTACCCCTCTTCGAGACTTTCAAACTCAAGTGTAGCTTTATCAGTTTCTATTTCACATAGTATATCGCCCACTTCTATCTGTTAAGTTCAACATTTCCAGAAATCAGAATACAGGATTAGATCGAGAAGGGATGAATTCCAAATACTGATTTCATCTTTGACAACAGAAGGATCAATCTGTTTCTTTTGAATACTTCACCTTATCTCCTTCTTTCTTCCTCCACTTCGCTATGTTACCTTGAGTCTGCAAAATTGCAAGTTACAGAATGTCACAATACAAGAAAAATTGACGAGAAATATATGAGAATTTTAAATATTTCACCATGAGTGAAAATCTCACCATTGTAGGAGACAAAGCTGGCATACCAATGACTTCGTGTGGTGGAAGATCTGAAATAGAAGACAGCTCAGTGTCAGATACAGAAAAAGCAATACGTGATGCCTATTGGCATTTGAAGAATAACTCAATATCAAAATAAATAAATGTTAACAATTCAACCGCATTTTTCTTAACCTAGGGATACATAAAAGGAACTTAAGATAAAAATGCTAATAAGACCATGATGATAAGTACCTGCAGAAGAAAAACGCCGGACACTAATTGGCAACTGGTGAAAAGAACAGATTACATCAGAAAAAAGGCATATCTGATTTGAAATGACTGAAAAATTCAACACCAACCTTGAGCTTGAGATATTTTTCATGCACTCCAGTTGGCATTGACAGAGAAGCCCGCCTGACAAGTACAATCAAAAGTGTAAGTAAAAGTCACGAAACCCGCAAATTGAAAATCGATGCAAACCTCAACACGGAGCCATTGCCGTCCGCTACAGTATGGTGCAAATCACAAAACCTGCATGGACAAGTAGACAGTAACTACTGTTGAAAGTAGTAGAGCATCTCAAAGCATTATTACTGCAAATATTGAACATCACAAAGTGGCTAAACTTTCCATCTTTTTCACCAAAATTTGTTTAATTACTTGATTTTTTAAAACATTTTCTTCTGATGCACATATCCTTGACCAAAACCCACCTGCCAAAATCTCCATTTTCCCAACAAAACCCGAATCAAAATGCAAACAAATTACGAAACCATCAAAAACAAACCAAAAGACAGTCTTCGCAATTAATTGATCGAGTGATCTTAATTACGAAAAAAAAAGAGAGAAAAACATTGAAGTACCGAGAGAGGGATCGATAGAGAATGCGAGCTTTGAGCAGAGAAGGTCCCCGTGAGATCACCGGATGCCTGAGGCGTGATAGCGCCATAACTCTTCTTTGACTAACAATGGCGAATCAATACTCAGAAACAGAGACACAGGCTGCTCTGTACAACGATCCTCCGTTTTGTTTATTTGACTTCTATTACAAATTACAATACCAATTTCCTCTTCTCTTCTGCTTTGGTTTTTCTGTGTACAGGGCAGGACTGGCAGGTCCAAGTAAAGTGTATCTCTACCTTTTCAATGCCCCAACTTAGGAACCCAAGTCCTATCACCTACGAATTCATGGCCAAGCCCAACTATATAGCTCTTGAACTAAAGGGTGCTCGCTTAGAGATAACGAGAAAATAGGAATAGGCATAAAATGAAAAGTTTTGGTATCAATAACATAATATTTTCATTCTTTCATTTTCAGTAATACTTTATATAAAATTTATTATTGACTATATTCTATTCTCACTTTTTAATATATTCATTATTATTTTTATTCTCATCGTCTTCTATAAACCGACATCTTAGTTAAAAAGTTTAAAGAGGTTTAAAATTGCGCAACTTTACCTTTATTTGATAGACATATTGTTATTTAAGAAACTTTAGAAATTGTTCTTAATTTAAATATTCTCTATTTTTTGTGATTTTCATTTTTCTTAAAAAATTATATTTCGGTTAAAAAATAGCAAAACGCATGCGATATGAACCAATCAGATGTTATTTACATGACGATTTAAGCGAGTTCTTAAACTCGAATCAAACTAATTAAATTTAACTCAAACTAATAATTTATTATAATTATCTTAAATTTAAATGATTTGAGTTAGGTTTAAGAATTGAATTAAGTTATCATATTAGTAACATTTGATTAATTTACGTAAGATGTTTATATTATATATGTTTCATCTTTATTTTTTAATAAAAATTAAAAAAAAGAAAGATTTTTCTACAAAATTATAAACAAACAAAACTTCTTCCAAAATTTTAAATATTTTATAATTTCTAAAATCATATAAAATTTCTATATCTTTTACTCAAAAATTTAAAATTTACTTCAGAGATGTTAGGAGAATAGTTATTAATTCTTTTTAAATTTATGAGTTAATTGATTAACATTATTAATTGGAATGATACAGCATAAACAGAAAAGTTGCTGACTACAAATTTTATCGAACCTGAAAAATATTACACCACACTTTATTGTCAGAGAAGAAGTTCTGGAAATGATGTCAAATCTGGCTTCAGTTTTTTGTTGATCATCGTCCAGATTCATCTCATGGGAGCTTAGCAATGAATTGGACTACTACTTTTGCAGCATTTAGAGCTGCAAGTGACACAAATGTCTGAATTTTAATATGTCCCTTCTGAGCTCCAGCCAAGCCTGATAGACCTCTGATCACAATCACAGGGTACCCATTTGACAAGCTTGTCTGAACATAAAACCAAAACAAAATCCAAAACCATCCCCTCAAATCTTGTCAGTTTTGTCTTATAAACCTGTGTTATTATTACTCAAAATGAGTTAAAAATGAACCAGAATGGGATCGAGCCTGATCATACCATGACCACAGCACCACTTTCCATGTCCACAGATGAAACTGCAAATGTCCGATAAAGGAAATCCCTGTAAGCTGCATTGTGTATAAAAATGTTAGCTGTTGAGCCCTTGAGCCCAACAACTACCTTGGGTTGTTGTGGAAGGCACAAGCTTGAGTTCACACATCTTTCTAGTTCCATTCCCTGAAGTTATAAGCTCAAAAGCTTCCATTAATAAGTTTGAACACAAAAAAGATAAGAATTCCAAGGAATTAGGAGTAGCAGTTTTCTACCTCCAGGCCTGCTGCAAACTGAAGCCACTGATGGCTTATCTGTAACCAAAATAATTCTGTTGCAGCTTTCCCTGACTCTGAAAATAATTGTTCATTACTATATCCAATGCGTCCCAGAAGATTCACTCCATCTCCTTTTGGCACATTGTAGCTTCCAAAGTCCAAATGAGCAACATCGTTTGAAGGTAACGATTCGTCAGGATTCTGTCAAACTAAAGTTTTATCTGCAGAAATGAGGTTAAGTTGCATTGATGTAAAGAAGACAAGGGACTTTGTTTGATTTACCAACCAATCCCAAATGCCTGTGTGAGCAAGCTGTTTGGGAATGGAAACATCTCCAATGTACATAGAATTGTTTGAGTTGCCTGCAATGCCAAAATGGACAATCCCTTTCGCATCAAACACGTCCAGCATTTGTTGTGTCGCTGCAGCTGCATTCACCTATTCAAACTCTCGTTAAACAATGGAATCGTTACAGTGACATGGTTTTTGGACACACTTTTACTTTCTTTTACTAAGATCTATGGACACCCTTTTAACTGTACTTAAGGTTTGACATCTCGGTTCAATGACAAGTAGGTTTGTTTCAGTTTTCTTATCCTACACAGCCCAGGTTATACCCTTAAGAGGCTCCAATGTGATATCCAGTAACTTGGAAGAGGAAAAGGAAAGTACCAAGTTCGTATCCTGAAAACACAAGTACTAACAAAAATTGAGCAAAGCAACCATTTTTTGGTACTTACCATTCCAATCCCACATCTGACGTAGATAACTTTCTTACCCTGCACCTTTCCAATTCGAAACCGTCGTCCTGTAACATATCATCAGGCTGTGAATGAATTTCACTGCACTGACAGTGTAACAGTTACAAGATCACATATGTTCAATGAGACACACTTACCTGACAGATCAACATACGGGTGTTTGTTGTCAGGCTTGAAGGCTGCAGTTTTCCAGAAAGCTTTCTCTTCCGGTGGATAAACAGTTATCAGCCCGACGTACGGCCCTTTGTGGTTCACTTCTTTGATAATGTCCAATGATTTCATCTGTTTTGATGGAAAAGCTGATAATACATTTATAATTACCAAAGAAAACAAATCCTGCATCAAAAGGCATGATTTAACTCGTCCTGCAGCCATGTTTGTGTGATTTCAGCAAATCCTGTTCTGATGGCACCGTAGGCTTCAAGAGCTGTAGCTGATTCATACGAGAATAACTGATTACCAAGCGTTGTCATCTAGAAGAGTATTTATGATTTGATAATCAGAAAACAACTGAATATGAGCAATTTAGTCCAAGAAAGTGTCTTTTATATTCCAACAGCTGGGCATCACGCTTGCCCTTGTCGAAGAACTCTCTGTTTGATAACTATTGAGATTGAAATAAAAATCAGTGACTCAAAATATCTGGCGATTATGTAAGCAAAAGCAAGGTGTAATAGTTACAGTTTAATGAACTACTATTCAAAACTATTTGAAAAACCGTTTATGGGGTTGTTTCGCAAACTTTCTCATTTGTTTCTGACAAACACAAATAATAGAAAAATTAAAAATATTAAATTAAACTATATTGAGATTTGTTAATATAATTTGACACACACTTTGTTTATGTCTACGAGTTTTTTACCTAACTTAGATTTACAAAAGTTTCATAGATTTACATAAGCTTCACTGAGCCAACGCCACTCAATCTTTATAACTATCTCTCAATTTAACCTCTTATGATGTGTTAACTTCAACCGAAGATTTTTCTAAACAACCTTTAATAGAAGACAATTAAACAAACAACTCAAGTGATCAATCAATTAAGAATAAAACAATAATACACTTAAGATAAAAGAGAAAAATAGATTCCTGAAAGTTTCAGCTCTAATGAAATAAATCTGAAAGTCGTCGCAACAATAATTGGTTGATTCATACAAAATCCTGAATCGAGTCACGGCTACACACATAACACATAATCCATAGCAGTAGTCACACGCAACATACAAAACAGTCCCCCCAAGAGCTACTCCACAAAGATGATCAACACCCCCACAAAATCAATGCAAAGTCGTTAATCTCTTGATCAGAAAACACACGCACAATTTACTAGAATTACCCAGTCGTGGGCAACTCCAGAAGTTAAATAAAAACGCAACTGAATGATGATTTTTCATCAGCATAAAATGATCATGTTAATTTTTTCCAACCAATAAAATCATCACCCACACACCTTCAGTTGTTCACTAAATTCAATCAACGCATGGTCACACACAAATTCTATCTCTACCCTCAAGCTACACCCTTTCAAGATAGAATTCAATTCAGGATAGTATTCTTTCACAACTAGAAAATTATCTATATAATTTTTGAATCCAAGTTAAACATAGATTATTAATTAGTTATTATTTTCTAATTAATAAAAATATCTGAATAAGTCAAGTTTATAAAATTATCCCAAGAAAATATCATAAGTAGATGTGTATACAGCATATATCTAACACTATTGAATCAGTCAGATTTATCAAATCTAACCGACTCGATCATGGGGAGAGAGAAAACCATATTTTAAGACATGGGTTGCTGTCAGCATATACCAGCAAGACAAGTTTGTGCTCTGCAGATTATGCAAGGAAGCACCTACTGCAAAACTGACATCACCTTTGACCTAGCACTGCCAGTGTATCACTGCCATGCTATGTCCTGTGGAAAAAGAAGCATTTTTTATCTTATCCCATTTCACAACATGAGCAGGGAAGAAACTAGGGCATGAAATCCTCTGTTTTAAAATTTGTGTCTGTCTCATTAAATTTAAGTCATTTATTTATGTAGATCTTACGTAAATTAAATGACTTAAATTTAATAAAACAGAGTTGATACACAAATTTAAAGACGGAGGATCTATCCCCATAAACTAAAACCCATCTAAAATGATATTAATTAGTCCAGTCAATGCATCCCTTAGAAAAATTCAATCCAAACTAAGAACTTCTCGTTAATGGAATGTAAGTGAAATACATTACACAATTCGTGTACCTAACTGTTACAGAATGACTTCAGTCATCCTTACTATTATTATTTGGAGAATGGTTGTGCAACGTTCTAATTGATTGACATTATTGGATGGGAAGATACAACATACACCTCGAAAGCCAACGGTTACATGCCACAATTTTATTATGCGTGTGAAGAGGAGGAACTGTTGATCATCGTCCATATTCATCTCTTGGGAGCTTAGCAATGAACTGAACTACTACTTTTGCAGCATTTAGAGCTGCAAGTGACCCGTATGTCTGAATTGCGTTCTGTCCCTTCTGAGATCCAGCCAAGTCTGATAGGCCTCTGATCACAATCACAGGGTATCCATTTGACAAGCTTGTCTGAAAATGAAACCACAACCAAACCAACCATCAAATCTTGTGAGTTTTGTCTTTAAATCCTGTGTTTTTATTACTTCATATAAGCTAAAAATGAAACAGAAAGGGATGAGCTTGATCATACCATGACCACAGCACCACTTTCCATGTCTACAGATGAAACTGCAAATGTCTGATAAAGGAAATCCCTGTAAGCTGCATTGTCTATAAAAATGTTAGCTGTTGAGCCCTTGAGCCCAACAACTACCTTGGGTTGTTGTGGAAGGCAGAAACTTGAGTTCAAACATCTTTCTAGTTCCATCCCCTGAAGTTATAAGCAAAAATACCTCCCGTTAATATCACAAGTTTGAACATAAAAGATAAGAACTCCGATGAATTAGGAGTAGTAGTTGTTCAACCTCCAGGCCTGCCGCAAACTGAAGCCATTGGTGGCTTATCTTTAACCAAAATATTTCTGTCCCAGTATTAGCCTTCCCAGACTCTGAAAATAATTGTTCATTACTATATCCAATTCGTCCCAGAAGATTCATTCCATCTCCTTTTGGCACATTGTAACTTCCAAAGTCCAAATGAGCAACATCGTTTGATGGTAACACTGCGTCAGGATTCTGTCAAGCGAAAGTTTTATCTGCAGAAATGAGGTGAAATTGCATTGATGTAAAGAACAGAAAGGACTTAATTTGATTTACCAGCCAATCCCAAATGCCTGTGTGAGCAATCTGTTTGGGAATGGAAACATCTCCGATGGACATTGAATTGTTTGAGTTGCCTGCAATGCCAAAGTGGACAACCCCTTTCATATCAAACACGTCCAGCATTTGTTGTGTCGCTGCAGCTGCATTAACCTATTCAAAACTTCCAACTCGTTAAACAATGGCACACTTGCAGTGACATGGTTTTTGGGCACACTTTTACTTTCTTTTACTAAGATCTATAGACACCCTTTTAACTGTACTTAAGGTTTGACATGTACGTTTGTTTCAGTTTTCATATCACAACCCATGTTTTACCCTTAAGAATCTCCAATGTGATTCCCACTAACATGGAAGAAAAGGACAGTACCAAGCTCGTTTCCTGAAAACACAAGTACTGACAAGGCTTGAGCAAAGCAAACATTTTTTGGTACTTACCATTCCAACCCCACATCTTACGTAGATAACTTTCTTAGCCTGCACCTTTCCAACTCGAAACCGTCGTCCTGTAACGTAACATCAGGCAGCGAATGGATAACTGCATTGACATTGAAACAGTGGCAAGATCACATATGTTCAATGAGACACAGTTACCTGACAGATCAACATATGGGTGTTTCTTGTCAGGCTTGAAGGCAGCAGTTTTCCAGAAAGCTTTCTCTTCAGGTGGATAAACTGTTATCAGGCCGAGGTAAGGCCCTTTGTGATTCACTTCTTTGATAATGTCCATTGATTTCCTCTGTTTTGGTGGAAAAGCTGATGATACATTTATAATTACCAAAGAAAACAAAACCTGCAGCAAAAAGCATGATTTAACTCGTCCTGCAGCCATGTTTGTGTGATTTAACAGACTTGAGTTACTGCTATATACAAGCTTAATTGGTCAGCAAATCCAGTTACTGATGGTACCGTAGGCTTCAAGAGCTGTAGCTGACTTTTATACGAGAATAACTGATTACCGAGTGTTGTAATCTAGACGAGTATTTATAATTTGATAATCAGAAAACTGGAGGGCATGAGCATTTCAGTCCAAGAAAGTGTCTTTGATATTTCAACAGCCAATGAAATGATCAAGTTTGGTCACCACGCATTTTCTTGTCAAAGGCACTCTTTTGCTGATGACTTTGGAGTTTGAAGGAAAAATCAGTGGCTAAAATTTTCTTGAGGTTGCTGGAATTTTAAAGGAAAGAAGATGAAAGAGATGGGATAAGATAAAGATTACACAATAAGTAACAATCTCATATTTTTATTATTAAACTTAGTTGTCTTGTATAGACAAAATATAAACAACTAAATAGATTTTTCAACCACCAAATTTAGCTTATAAGATAAGATTAAATGTAATATAAGATTTATTTTAAAAGAATTTAAATAACTCTAAAATTTGAATTAATTCCAACTAAGGTTACATAAGCATACAAATAAGTTATGGCCAGCGACAGGTACAGTTTAATATGACTGCTATTCAAAACTATGGAATCTTTCAGGTGTGTTATACTTTGATTTATTAAATCTCATCAATTCTAACGTCATAGGAAGACAGAAAACCATATTTTAAGACATGGGTTGCTGTTAGCATGTAGCAGCAAGACAAGTTTGCGCTCTGCAGATTAAGCAAGGAAGTACTTGCTGCAAAACTTACATCATCACCTTTGACACAGCACAGTTCCAGTGTGTCACTGCCATGCCGTGTCCTCTGGAAAAAGAAGTTTTCTTCCTCCTATTCATTATTTGAGTCTAAGACTTTGATCCAAAAAGCCTCTTGCACTTGTGCCCGATTGAGTAAGATTTATCGCAGTTAAAACACAGCCCTCTAGCACTTCTTTTCGCCATCTCTGCCCTTAAAACCCTCTTGAAAAATGGGGTTGAGGTGCTGCTTGAACTGCTGGCAATTGATCCGGTCATATCAGCAACTTTTCTACAAAGGCATCCGCAAAATTACTAACACAATACAAGTTTGTGCTCTGCAGATTATGCAAGGAAACACTTACGGCAAAACTGACATCACCTTTGACATAGCAGTTCAAGTGTATCACTGCCATGCCATGTCTTGTGGAAAATGAAGCATTTTTTTATCTTATCCCATTTCACAACATGAGCAGCAAAGAAACTATAACCCATATAGAATTATATACTTTAGAAAAGTTCCAATGTAAGTGAAATACATTAAACAACTCATGCACCTAACTGTTATAGAATTACTTCAGAC
>JANTNU010000003.1:33527316-33545902 GCA_024752395.1 Erythroxylum havanense
TTTGTATGTATATATATATAATGGCAAAATTGTAATTACTATATAACGGGTAAATGGGTATGGGGGGTGGTATCCCCATACCTGCCCCGATACCCGACGGGTATTTTTGCTAACCCCCCATACCCGCCCCGCGGGTAAAAATTTGCTCCCCATATCCGCCCTCATTCGGGTAATTTTATCGGGTACCCATCGGGTTCGGGTACAATTGCCATCCCTAAATATAGTATTATCAACTTTGTTAATGTGACTTGGTTGTTATATTATGAGACAGTTCGAGCGCTTGATTTGAAAGATTCACTCAAACATTGGTTGGTATTTCACGTCAACAGTTAAATTTTGGGGAGTACTCTCAGGACTTAACCTGACTTGGAACCCAGGATACTGCCATACAGAATTAGAAGCGGATTTGACTACGGTGACCAATATATTTTCTTCCCCAACGACGCGAGCTACATCTCTTAACCTTTTAGTGACAAGCATTGATGAACTGTTCACTCGTAACTGGGTCGTTGTTATTCGACACATATATAGAGAAAGTAATTTATGTGCAGACTAGCTTGTAAATTTCACAGTTTGGTTCAAATTAGGAGTCATTATTTTTAAGTTTCCACCTAAGGATTGCATACCTATCCTCTTAGAGAATGAATCAAGGGTTTTACACCCTCGTGTTAACATATAATTTGTAACGCTTGTCTTCCCTTATATATATATATATATATATATATATAAACTTTGTTAATATCGCATGATAATAAATATTGAGTTATTTATTTTAACTGATCGTAAAGCAATTCATATATAATCCCGCAGGCCGGCCTTTTGGTTCTGGTTGACTATTTATGGACTATTGGTCGATAAGAACAAAGCAAATTAGGCTAACCGCGGTTTACATTGTATTTTTCTTTTTGTGACTTTATCAAGATGCATAGTTTTGATTTTTTTTAAAATTATAAAATAATTACTTAATTATACATATTAATCTTAATAATATTTATTAAATAAATTTATTTCCAATTAATAAAATTTTATTTTTAATTGAAAGGTTTTCAGATTTTAGTTAAACATTTTTAATTTACAATTTTGATGTAATATTTAAATTTTATATTCGTGTCAGCCTGTACAAATTAAGATTTCACCGCATAATCTAATATTAATATTCGATACAATACAACTCATTTTAATACTAATTTTTGTTTGAAATTAAAAAAACTTCAAACTAATGTTTTTTAAAAGCCAGAATGAAAGTTAAATTGGTAAAATAAAAAAAATAAAATTGGTGTGATTAGGTACGATATCTTGTAGGTTGAATCGCAACCACGCAAATTTAGTATTGTCCGCTTTGACCGGGGTTCGATCCCCTAACCTCACGGTTTTATTACGTTGAGACGTAGCTCAATGGTAAGAGGCGTGCGTCTCAACGCAACAAAACCGTGAAGTCAGGGGATCGAACCCCGACCAAAGCGGACAATACTAAATTTGCGTGGTTGCAGTTCAGCGTACAAGATACCGTACCCAACCACACCAAAAATAAAAAATATTCAATCGATATTAGACCGTTATAAAATCGATTGAAGATGGAATAAAATTAAATAATTAACATAAAATTTAACTAAAAAGATTGACTATTAAATAAAAATTAATTAACTTATTTTAATTCATAATAATCGATTAATTTACAAAAACTTATCAATTAATTAACTAATTTTTAACTAAAAGAATTAAGCCACTCGAATTGATTTGGTTTTGTAATCACAGCTTCAAACATGAGCTTCATTGAAGAAATACCCAAACCTTACCCAAAAGAGCTATTTAGGATAGGCACTAATTTGGCAGGTCGATAAAGGACAAGCACTACAATCAGAACGTGAGACGAGAATGCAACTTAAGTACCAACAGTCTGGTTTTTTGACGAAGACAGGAACAAAAGCATGCCTGTAAAGTTGTCCTAAGTGGTCCAAAGAGTATGTTCTTCCTCTACAGGACCATTCCAACTCAACAGTTTGTCCAAAAAACATGGATGAACCTGTAATGCATAATAGAGATTTAGACTGTACTTGAAACTTGACAAGAACATAAAGTGGTCGGAAAAAATAATGAGTCCAGTGTTTCCCTACCCACTGTAATGGAACCATCTTTCTGTAAAATCCTAGTAACTCAATAACATGGATCCAGAGTCAACAACAAGAAGCCAAACTCAAATGTAGCAATAATATACATGTTGGAACAATTCATAAAGATTACTAAATGTACATCTTGCAAACTATCAAAAAGGACACACCCCACCACCACAAAAATCTCCAAAAGGGGGTGTAGGAAACCTATAGAGATGGGAGAGAAGAATTTACTGAACTGTTCGACAGAAGAATGAGAGATTGATAACCTTGTACTATAAGTCCCAGCCATCTTTTCGCCCTCCAAACTTCGATTTTCTAACGGCCAAACTTCCGTACATCTTGGAGAATCTCTCGAGGCAATTACTTCTTATCCTGTAGTGATCTTGTGTGTTCCTGCTAATTGCAACACCTGAAAGTTTTGATGTGTCTATGGTCCATGCCGGTCTCACATATTCAACAGTCTTGGATGAGCTAGCATTTGCGTATAAATAGTTTAGCAGCACATCCTCACAGTTGAAAATTTTGTCCACCAGTTGTCTACCTGCCTTAGCTTCCTCACTCCAATACCTCTCGAAAGCTACTTTCGCATCAATGAAAGCTGCTCCAGTGAGAATCATGTTGTAACCTTTGTGAGTCCGTGCGAATTTTTCAGGCCGATACTTCAACGGAGTTCCCCAGACGAGGCGGGGATAGAATCCGACAATTCGATCCGGGTGCTGACGCCACACATTGAAACCACGTTCTATGTCATCACAACTCATCATAATGTCATCATCCAGCTCAAGGACACCACGAGTATTAATCATCGGATCCTTTTTGAACCGATTATTTAATGAGTTCTGATCTTCTACTCTGATCCTAACCGGCACTTTTGAGTCCAGATCATCTGATTTGGGAGGTATTCCTTTGTTCCATACTACAACAATCTCTTTGACTGAGGAGCACTTTGAATAATGCTTTACGTACATCTTCAAATTCCAAAGGCGAGCATCGTAAGTCATTGTCAATAAAGTGAACTGAGAGTAGTAACCACTTATAGGGTAAGCGTTTTCAGCACCATTGCCACCGTAGATATATTTGACACCTAAGTACATTAATGCAATTCCAACCATGAACAAGACAGTGAGAACCAGTTTTCCTGCCCATGTACTTGGCTTTATTTTTCCTCTGAGAGACAATGGCGCTCTGTTTAAGCGGCTGCAAAACCGTCTCAACTTTGAAGAGAAAATTGTTGATCTTTCCCAAACAAAAGGTATATCACTTCTCTTGCCTGAATAATACGAACACCAGTTGAGAGGGATGATACAATTCACAGCTCCGAGCAGCACACCACATAATACAACAATTGCAACAACAGCCGCAATTGAAGCACAGCCAAGGATAAACCGACGTGTTGGGTCTCCTGAAGGGACACGGTCTCCGTCCATAACCGCTATCCACTCACCAGAATTTAGCTGTTGCACATCAAGATGATGGTAACGAGCACCGTTCCAAGCATTTCGTCCCTTCTTTGACTCTTCAAAACCCAAGGGAATTTCAACTTCTTTATAATCATCTTTGGTAAGAACGTCCACTTTGAAGACACGAACTCTTCGTCCATATGTCTCACCGCAGTCTTGGCCAACACGATAAAGATTTCCATCATGAATAAATGGTCGACCCCCATTTCTTGCTCCCATGCTCTTATCAACATTATGAATGGGGTTCTTCTTATGTGGTTTCCAAGGACCCAAGGGTGAGTTGCTATACCAGATCTCCAGTTGTCCGTTCTTTTTTGCTCCAAATCCACTATGATCTGAACCAAAAAGCCAATATTCTCCACTATGATTAACGATAAAGGAGTCGATGAGGGGCTTCTTTATAAGAATTTTCTCCAATGTCCACTGCAGTGGAAAATCTACTGCTCGATAAAGACGAAGATCCCCTTTCTGACTGCTCTCGGGCATCATGTATATCTGCAAGACAGTAAATAATAAACAGACGGAAACAGCTTATAAAACCAAACTCCACTGTTACTACTAGGCTCAACTTGTACAGCCATGATAGACTCCTCAAGTAACAAAGTGTTAGAACCTAATACAAACATTGCAAAACCACACATCAAAAGAAAATATCAAATGAACACGGTGGCTATCTGAACTGTTTTAGCTTTTAAAACTATGTATTTCCATATTTGGCATTCATGCTACATTGTATCAAACAATCTGTGACCACCCACTTAAAACAATCCGAGTTAGTTTCATCTTAGGAGATACCGTTAGCAACCATGGACATCTGCTTTTATAACTGGTATATACTGACAAAAACAATGAAGAGTAAGGAGCCAAAATGAATCAAAGGATGATTGCATGCAGAAGGATTATAGTATTACTTGGCCGAGGTATTCAAAAACGAAGGGATAAGAAAGATGCCAATCCTCGTCCAGAGCAATGCCCAGTTGTTGCCACGATGCTCCTTTATCAGTACTTTTTGCAACTCCGATATCGCCTTGCATGGTAATTGAGTTCTTTGTTTCATAAAATAAGAACAGAGTATCTCCCTGAATCGAGTCAATATAAGCAAAATTAAGATCATTTTCATAACAAAATAAAGCTTATTAACAATAACATCTCTGGAGCAAAAAACTATTCATCCTAGCACTACTTGCTAGGACAAAAAAAAGGCCAAGGAGCTGGTCCCTAAAGACCATAGGTTCATACAGGATTTGAACTTCTCAAACAGAAAGATTAACAGAAGAGGTCAACAACCTGGCCAAAAGTCCAATTTTCTTATTGCTGTATTTATTAGTTCCTCAGGACCACCAACAATTAAATTCAAAATTTGCATGACCAGGTCACATAATTCCACCATTCTTCAAAGCTATTAGGTCCTTATCAAGATCAAGAACCAAGAACCAACCAAAATAAACACACACCGCCGGCCTTTTATGGTTGAAACGGTAGCAACCGTGCCAGCAACTTTCGTCCCAAAACAAGGTTGTATATACACCAGAAGTGACAGAGAGTACAAGGAGATGATGTTGAGTAAATGACTTTTTTTTTTCCGAAACAAATAGAGGGGAATTTTTTATATTACTTTGTATCAACAAGCAAGCCCAAATAAGAACAATGAAAAAGACAGAGGTTCCAGATTATAAAAAGTAGAAAATGGACAAACATTTACCTGAACATAAAGGAAAGGATCAGCAACAAAATTGCTAGGAAAACCAGCATTAGAAACTGAAGCGCAGGTGATAACTGGGTTAGCCACTGGCCAGGCTGAACTTTCATTTTTCCATACATTCATCTATTAAAAAAGAAACCAAACTTAAGTACATAAAAGAACAACTCACAAACTGTCTTTTGTTCTTTGTTAACAGGCAATTATCTGCATATTAAGGTGAACAAAAATCAAACAAGTGTGATAAAATGAACAAGTATTTGTGCAGAAAACTGTGAAATCTCAAGGCAGTAGTTTTGATGCAGAGCGAAACCAGTAAAGAGCTATTAAAAATATCAAAAGAGTTGGAGTCCAAAAACAATTACTGTTTTGAAAAAAAAAAACAGTATTTAGAAAGTATACCATCACACAAGGACGTCAGAGTCAGATACACAAGAGTGGTAATTAGTAATTACTATGTACGAACCAAAAGTGATTTTTAAAAAAAGTAATAACATGTACAGAAGATTTTTTTTTTCGTGTAGAAATTATCGAAAACTACTTTGTTTTCATCAGAAAACAAAATAAAACACTTTGTTTAGTCTTCCAATGAACAAGAATTTCGGAAAAACGACTTGACACTTACCATCAATTCGACAGAGGAAAGCAGAGAAAGGAGACAAATTAACAAAAAAAGAACTTACAGCTTCAATTGGTTTTAGAGAGAAAGGAGAATCTCCATAGAACACACCAACAGACCACGAACCCTCATTGTCCTCTTGACAACCGAAGGAGCTGAAGTCCATACCAGTACCAGCACGTACATATGGCTTATTGAACGCAAGCCAAAGATAGAACATACCAATCGATCCGTAAAAAACCAAACAGCCTAAAAAGAACACAAAACCCGAAGAAAATGGAGACAGAAATCTATGGTAGTGATGCTTTTGCTCGCACCTCCACTTACACCAACACTTGATGCTCATATCACAGCAACTCCGCCCACCCCCCGCACCATTTACACTGCCTCCGCCACCGGCAACACCATTCGCTGGAATCCCCATAATTGACTCTTAACCAACCAACCAACCCACCTCACTATCACAACTCGATCACCCCAACTTGCCCCATTACTTCTCTTGGGAATTAAAGCAAACCCTTTTAGCCAATTCGGATAAAGTTTCGTTCTTTACCCTTCTTTTTTTCAAAAGTTCCCTGTTTTCGGTGTTAATCGGGCTTTAGAAAGACCGACGTTTTTGGGATGAGCTGTGATTTTCTTCAACTTTTATTCTCCTTCCTTGTCCGTTAGTGCAAAAATTTGCGGGCTGTCTGAGACGAAAATTTAGAGAGAGACACCGGCGTCGATGACGGCGGTTGTAGCGGTGGTTTTTATAGGAAAAAAATAAGAGGAGGTCTCGTTTTGGGGTGTGTAGTTGCAGAGGAAGACCTTACCTGGAAGAATATATATAAACAAATAGTGATTAGCGGAGAGGTAAGCCAAGTCCTCGCAAGAAATTTAGATTCTTACATGTGAAGAGGACTGGAGAGTTTAGGGGAGTCTCTGGATTCTATGAACACGCGCGGCTAAATTGAGTGGATTACACTCGCCTCCACTGGGGTACAAGTCGGAGATAACGAGGAGGGTTTTCACACGTGGAGGGTGTGGAGAGGTAGGGTGATGTCGCGTTGGTCAATGACGGTATACTTTTGATTTTTTTTCTTTTTTATTTTTAATTTAAAAATATTAAGGTATAATTTGAATTCAGGAGGCGTTACATTGGAATTATAAGGTAGGGTTTTGACATTTATGGCTGAATTTGAGGTCTTAATTGCTTTCTATTAAAAATTTATTACTGCGTTTGATATATTTTAATAATTTTTATTAACATAATAATTTTTATAAATTAACTGATTTTTATTCAATAACCTCCTTCCTCAAATAAATTTCAAACTTAAAATATAAAATAAATCTCTTTTAAGCATATTTCAAATTTCTCATTTTACTCGATTTTTACTCAATTTTAGGATGGTATAAAATCAATTGAATATTTTAAACCTTATGTCATTTAGCTCTTAGTTTGGTTTTTAAAATATTACCAATGTCCTATTTACATCATTATTTTCTTGTCACATCTACATATAGATGTTTTGGAAATATTCTCTCTACTATATAAGGATAAGATTGCGTACTATCATACTTTCTTAGACCCCGTTTCATTGCGAAACTTCGGATTGAATGTGATAATGATAATCTTATTTACGTAGTATTTGAATATATAATTATTATATGAGATCCAAATTTTATTTTGATAATATAATTACATAACTCTTTTTAAATGTCACTATAATAAAAATAAATTTAAAATAGAAAGTATTAATAAAAATAACATTTTAATTGAAATGTTAAAATTTTAAAAGTTTTACAATTTAAAATAAAAATAAAAAGTTTGGAAATTAAATTAAATAATAAATTTAATTCATGGTCCTTTTAACAAACATTGACTAGGATTATAAGTTAGAATATTCTCATTTGTATACCCAAATAGAATATTCTCATTTGTATACCCAAACTTACTCAAATATAATAATAAATAATAAATTTTGTTTTATTATAAGAAAAACAAGGTATTATCTAGTGGTGTCAAGGATTTGAAAACAAATATAATATTAGTAAGTATTTTATTTGTGCACATCAACTAGTCACGTGAAGTTCTCCTCACCTAGACACCTTTCTCTTATTATAGCAATTTATTTTAATCATCAAGTTGTTGAATAGAGGACCACTTGAGGTAAGTGGATCAAGGGAAGGCTTCACTTCATTTTTGCAAAATGATTATTTTCTTAAATTGTTTTTAAAAAATTGATGAAATTTTATTAATTAGAGATAAGAATACGCAACTTATATCTCACATTTCAACAAGACTTTATTTGAATGACGACGAAGACTATAAAGAGATAAGATTATGTAATTCTAGATTTTTCTAGAAGCGTTTTTGTTATTATTGTGGGATATTTCTTTAAGAATTTGGTCTTATATCAAGTGAAAAGCTTTATCATTCATTAAACAAATTTTTGATTGGAGGTATCCAAAACATACAAAAAGAATAATATAAATTTTAAAACAATACTAAAGCTTCTCTCAAAATTAATTTAAATAATTAAAGTATATCGATAAAAAGAGATTTAATTTCACTTGATTAAAGATTCGAGTTAGAATTTTATGAACGTAATAAATAAATTATGAAAAAATTTTATTCTTTTATAAGTTAGCATGATTTAAATTAAGATTAGTTGAGTTTAATTTTGAAACAAGGAAGAATAATAAACTTTATTTATAACTTTTAAAACACTCTTTTTATAAAAATGGACGAATACGCAACTCATATCCTTTAGATGTGTGCTGAGTAAATATCTGGATTGATATAATAACCTATATAAATCACATTAACTGAGTATTTCATACTAGACAAACCTTATACGATAAACTCGACTGAAAGAGCGTAGATAGGAGGATTTGAATAGAGAACCTTCTAACTTTATCCTTCATACTCTACCAACTCGGCCATTTATTAGAGGCTTTAAAACATGATAATCCTTAAAATAATTAATTATGTTAATAAGAAATGTTATTTTAATTATGTTAATAAGAAATATTTAAAAATTAGTGGTTGTTTCCCACTTGGAATTGTATCGAGAGGGTCAACTAAGGTATGCTTGGCTTGTGTGTAATCCACTTTCATGCGTTCGTTCAACTTGGATTCAAAGCTCGACTTTCGACGGTCCAACGGCAGGTTGGGGGCTTGACCTTTAGGCGGCTTTACTATTTTCCATTAAATAATTTCAAAATAAAGGAAAGTTAAACTTTCTCATGTTAAATTAAGTTTCAATTTTAAAAATCCTATTTATATTATGCACAAGATATTATGTCCCATTAATTATAAGATTTGAAGAGATCTAAAAATACGCAATCTTATTTTAATTATTAAAGAAGTTTACGTTTAATTTTTGAAATAATTAATTAAATATTTAATATAATAATAATTTTAATTTTTTTATTTATACTATTTAAGTGATGACGAGCATATCCTATTTCTCTTATAATTTGAAATTTTCAACAACATCATGTTTTTTCCCTCTTAAATGCCATTTTTCTAAAGCAAATGTGTAAAGTAATGGCCCCGCGTCGGTATCTTGACCAACAAATATGTTGGAAGCTTCCGAGTGGCGGTGGCGTCGTGGACAGGCGGGTTGAAAGTTCAAAAGCTTGGAGTGGAAGGTTTTAATCATTTCTCTTTCTTATCTGTTTTATGACTTTGTTCCATCCACCTGGGTCGTCCACCTTTTATCCATTGCTTCGCATAAGGTATGGTTGAGAAAATTATCTATAAAATTGAGGACAATATTCTAATAATTTATCTCAAAATATAATATGATCCGTAGAAAATTGTGTAAGTTCAAATATATTTTTGATCATCATCAAATATAAACTAAGGTCCTGAAATAAGCTTAGTTATAGCTTCTACAGCTGGTTAAGCTGATGATGCTTAAAGTGTTGGTTCAAGTTTGAAAGGTTCGGCTTGCGAAGTTGAGAAAACCCAAACCGAACCTGTTGGCTCTGATACCACCGAATTTTTCATAAGTGCTTATAAGAGGAGGTGAAACCCAAGCTATGCGGGCGGTTAACCTAGCATGAGACTCCGAAAGACACACAGGAAAACCATGATCTGGCCAGCTAGGTAAACCAAACCGGCGAAACAAGTCATTTTAGATAATTCTTATAAGTTAGCAAACTATGCTGAAGAATCATTTGAAGGTTAAGAAGAATCGAACAAATCTTTTCTTTTTGCCGCTATTCTTTCTTTCATAGGTTTTTCTAAATAAACAATCAGGCAGAATCGTGGAAAATTTTGATTAATTATATTCCTTTTCTATTTTAATTACAATATTTTTAAACTATCAATTATAATATATATTATTTAACAATTATATTTTTGTCTATTTTTTAATCTTTAAAATTCTTTCTATTTTTACAATTTTTATGAAATATTTTTTCAGACTTCAGTCAAAAAATACACAACAAAATACATACAATATGAATATCATGTATAGACTAATATAATAATATAACTCAACTTTTGAATCCAACCGATCCAATTAAACTTATATTATTAACTTATATTTGATTTAATTAGTTTAATTCCAATTTAGAAGTTGAATTGAATTATAATGTGATCGATATGTAATTGGTACTCGTATTGCGCATGTTTCGCTGTTTCTTTTTAACCGAAGTTTAAAAAATAATTTTTCTAAAAAATTGAAAACCACAAAAAGAATTCAAAGTGTTTAAAGATTAAACAATTTTTAAAGCATTTCTAAATTATAAATAGTGATAATTTTCAAAATTAATAGTTAAAATAAAAAATAAAATCACATAGTTTTACTATATCTAAATTTAAAACATATATTTATTAAATTTTTAATAAATAACCTAATTGAAATAAATTTAATCAATATTTTATAAATGGACAACGACAAACCCATCCACATCACGACGTGCTAACGGTGCTATATTCTTATCTTATTCTTTGCTTCGTCGCATTGATTAACGAACCTTCCTCCAACTTGGCACCAAATTTCACGGCATATGCGAGCGCCGTGTCCTGAGGTCCTTCAACACTACTTCCCCAAAAACGAGAGTAGTTTGCGGGTTGGAGCAGGTCAATGATAGTCTACGCATATGATACGAATCCGATATGAAGTTCGGTCGAGTTCAAGTTACATGATCAATCCGGTGGATGTTAAATTTGACCTGGCTCGTTTTGACCCGATTATAGCCCGGATTCATCAGATCACGGGTTAGTTCAAGTTACATGATTAATCCGGTATGTAAGGATGTTAAATTTAACCCGATTCGTTTCGGCTCGATTTTAATCCGGATTGATCAGACCATGAGTTGACCAGGTTGGGCCGATCGAGCTATAGGCGTAGTACGAGCCGACCTATTTATTCTTTTTAAAAATATGATGGGCCTGGCCACGGACCACCATAGTCTACACCCTAGGCTCGACCGACCCATTGACATTTCTACCCGTATGAAATTCGGTTGAGTTCCAAGTTTGGTAATTAATTATTTTATTTTAAATGTAAAATAAAAATATTATTTTAAATCAACCCGTATAATCAATGAGAAAGTTTAAAGAATATTGTCCTAAATTTGAAAATTTGAAGAAATGTCACGACTCAATTTAGACAGAAAATTTATTGCAAAATTATCTTCACGAAGTACATGTTTAATAGAACAACTCCAATATCTAATAAGTAAATCTTGAATATCCACAATCAAAATAGATAGAAAATGTGAAAAAAAAAACAACATAAGTCACTATTCGTACTGCTTTCATGCTATTAAATTCTACCACGATCTGTCGAAATATTTTAAATACTTTAAAGCATGGGAAATGATTAGTAAAAACTTAAATTATTAACAATACTACCAACAAAAAATAATAACACAGAATATATTAAAATATTGATACAATTAAAATAAATAATTGGGTCAATTTCGTTATTATTTGGTGAAAAGGAAAGTAAACTTGCTTTCATCATCGAAGACATTGTCACGTCTTATTACCACATAATACTGGTAGGGAAAGAAGATTCGTATTTGCTACTGACTTTTCCAGGCCATATTCCCCACGACAAAACCTGTGTCAAACTGTCAATTCTGATTTAAACTTAAAATTAAAATTTTGTATGCTTGAAAATGACTTGTAATAAGTTCAAATTTTATAAAAAATCAATTTAGGATAAATTTAAAAAACATAATTTTTTTATCTTTTAATTTAATTTTAAGTGTATTTAAGCCAAATAAAATTCATCCTCTTCAATTATATTTATTAATTTTAAATTAAGATAAATTTAAGCTCCTAATCAAAATATCAACCTTAAATTTATGTTAAAATTTTCTTATTCGTCACTCCAAAGTAACCTCTTTATTATTTAGGATTATGATTTTATGCACTATCTCTCATCAGATATTAAGTTTAGAGAGTTTTTTATTGGATGGATCGTCATATTTGTCGTTATCAGTGTCGGCTCTGGTTAAGGACAAGCAGGACACCTGTCCAGAACTCACCAAAAAAGGAGGTCCCATTCTAGTTAATAAAAAAGGGCCTATTTTATTTTTAATTATTTTATTGTTAATTATATTTATAAAATATTATTAACTGATGTGATAATTATTTAATATTTTGTTGATTGTATAAGTTTATAAATTGAATCACTTATATTTCATATTTTTATTGTCAATTTATTATGACCTATTTTTATTTTATATAGGCCTATAAAACAAGTCGTTATCCTACATTTATGTTATAGAAAGAGAGTTTTTTCCAGATATCTCTTATGGGCTGATGTACATTTTTGACTATTATTGGCAAAAATTCTTGCCTTAGGCAGCAAGGAAATGCAGAAAAATGGTTTCTAGAAGATTCATACGTCGTTACATAATTATACATTATTATTATTATTATTATTATTTATTATGAATCTTCACAATTTTAAATTCTATAATATAAAGATGATGCAAATTTTTAAAGTTGATAAACTGATGCGACGGTAGCAAAAACGTCAAGTAACATTTTTATTTATATTTACATTTTAAAGGAAGCATTTATTTATTATCAATGATTAAAAAACTGAACTGATTTAGTCAATAGTGTAAACCTTAAATCATGGAATGTTAATATATATATTAAGTGGATTTTACTTAAAATATAAAAATATGTTTAGTTATTAGTGTTAATATAATTAAATTTTTATTATAAATGATATTTGTTAATTGTTTGTTATCCATTATATTTAATAAACAAGTAACTACATAAATAATTTTTTTATTTAAAAATATTATTATTATTTCAATATAATAGAGTGTCGTATATTGACTAATTGTGAAAATATTAAATGGTTTATAAATGGTAAGAATCAACTATTCAAATGATTAGTTCTAATTATTTTAGCAATGGTTGACTCGATTTCAATTCTTATTAATAGACTCTACATTCTACCCATATTAAAAATTCTAATACAATCTATAATTTTTCATTTCATAATTATAATTTTTTAGTAATTAATATTAAGTCTGTATTATTATCGTGTGCGTAAGGCTCCTCACTTTAGAATGGTCTAAGGAGGATCATAATAATTGTAACTTTCCTTTTGTATTTTTACAATTGTTAATTAAACTTATGATGCCATAGTAGGAGCTGCCGGTAGCTCACCTTTAAACATTAACGTACTCGGTGTACAAAATTCTCTACTTTGCAAAAATCTGAGGAGTGTCGTAATATATACAACATTTCCTTTATATTTTTACAAAAATGTTGTTACCATAACGTAAATATGTGATCTTATGGTTATAAAAAAATAACTTTATTAATTGATCAAGGGTTTATCTTCAAAAGTCAACGTACTCAATTCACAAAACTTCTGCTTTGCTGGAATTTATAAAGGGTTATAATGTATGCAATATTTTCTTTAAAATTTTACAAAGAAATTATTTATGTGACTTGAATATGTAATCTTATGGTTACGAAAAAGTAAGGCTCATTTTCTAGTAATCACATACATGTGGGTATAAATTAAATATACACACAATAATCACATACATAAAAGTGGATATTATTTAAACACACACAATAATCGCATACATAATACGTCAAGACTCAAGAGTCCAACCAACGATTCCGGGCAGATTGTAAAGGCTAAAATGGCATGCACATCTGGTCACTGGTCAGTAGTTGTCACTCTGGCAACATTTGGTGCTTTCTGCAGGCATATGCTAAAGTATCCTTAAGGAACGTAAAGTTATATTCAAATTTAAATTTAAAAAACTTTGATCTTAACACACCTAAGCATCTTTTTGAATATTGTCCAACTAAGTCTTTTTTGGTTCAGTTTCAATATATTTCAAAGTTTATTTTAAATTTTTGAAAAATCTAATCCAACCTGATTCATTATTAATAATAAGAACTAATCAACAATTAAGTAAATCTTGCTTAATATTAAGAACTGAAGTTAGGCTCCGGTTCTTTTTAACTCGAAGTTAATGAGTTTTAACGAGATTTTAGATTGAGCTTAGATTTAAAGATCGACTTAAGATATAACTCAAATGATCCGAGTAATCTGATTCTTCATTCAAACAATTTAATCTTTTATTTAAAATGATGACATTTTAAATAAAAAATTTAAAACAACGACGTTTTATAAACTTTTGTAAATTTAAGAATCAAGCGACATTGTTTTAAATAAATACATCAAATTAGTGCCCATGTTCGAACCGAACTATCGACCAATTATCATCCTTACTCATTAGCTAATTACTTATCACCGTAAATTAGATTGAACGTCGTTTTAATTTAAAACTTTTTTAAATTTAAGAATAAAACAACGTTGTTTTGAATGAATCAATCGAGCTAGAGTCTACATTCGAACTGAATTATCTATCTAATTGTCATCCTTACTCATTAGTTAATTACTTATTATCATAAATTAGATTAAACATCATTTTAATTTTAAACTTTTGTAAATTTAAGAATAAAATAACGTCGTTTTGAATGGATCAATCGAACTAGAGCTTATATTTGAACTGAATTATCGACTAATTGTACTCAATTTTGGAGACCAACTCGCACTTTAACCCAAATAATTCAACAAACTTGATCCTTTGTTCAAACGATATTATTTTAGAGAAAATTTTTAAACAAAACCGGGTCAAAAGTTAACCAAAATGATCCAAACAACTCAACTTTACATTCAAAATGACGTTATTTCAAAGAAAAATTAAAATGATAGTTCGAATTCGAGCTATAGTTCGATCAATCTGTTTAAAAAGATGTCGTTTTATTCTTAAGTTTACATAAGTTTAAAATTAAAATGAATTCGAACTGATCAACTATTAACCCATTGTCATCCTCACTTGGTAGCTAGTTACTTCTCACCATCCTCCAAATCTCCAACTTGGTTTTGAGTCCCAATAGCATTAAAAAAACTAATACAATAACTTTATCAAAGCGTTTGTCCATTACGATTAGACTAATTAATCAAGTTTAATCTTATCTATATGACTTAGCAGAAGGTCCTGGCTCAGGAAACTGTTTCCTTAGTTAAAGCACTAATACATAACCAAACGCACCTTGGAAAACTCAACTAACTTGGATCCTCACATGGGTTTTGGCAATTAACTATTTTTCCAGGAACATAAAAATATATTAATTAGGCTCGATAACCTTGGCAATTAGGTTAATCTCAATTATTAAATACGCAGCAAGCATAAAGTCAATTGTTCTGTCCAAATCAATCAATTAAACCAATCGCAACGTGATTCATTATTTAATTCAATGCACAGTTAATTAACTGTGTCGTTGTTTTGATCGAGACAACTCAACACCGGCCACCGAACACTAGATTCTATTCTAAGGAGAAGCCTCCCGATTTGTTTAAATTTTCACGGTAACAAGCCTTGCCTTAAAATTCGAACCAAAGGTTAAACTCGTATTATAGAAATTTAAAATTTAAAAAGTTCGAATCCGTTTTAAATTATAAAATATAAAATATAAAATTAAATTAAATTAAAAATTTAAAATATAAATGAAAGCGATTATTATTAACCATTGATTTGAAAATATTCTCTCTATCATTTAAGAATAAGACTGCGTACTATTAGATATCTTTAAATATCTCTCCTCAGTAGAATTTATATTAGACGTCGTTGTTATTAACCATTAAAAATTTTGAAATTTAATTAAATAAAAATTGTTAAATCAGTATATGGAAACTTATTAATTAATAAAAATTGAACGATTAATTAATAAATTGTTTAGTTTTAAACAATAAGAGTATGGATAGTAATAGACTTGTCATGTCAATTTTTTAAAATTAAAAGTGTAAATTAACGCTTTTTTTAATTAGATATGGACTTGGGTTATCCAGACTTAAGGGTACCCAAGGTCTAACTCTTTTAAGCAAAGTGATTTCGTGTAGGTCTCGAGTAGACCTGAATTTGGGCTAGACTTATGGGTCAGTCTGAAAACATTTGAATTAAGGCTCATGAGCCACTAATTGTCATTCCTAAATAAGAATTGTTAAAATAAATCAAATCGATAAGTTAAAAATAAAACTGAAAATTAGACAGTTTAAGGTTTTTATAATTGAGTCCATTACATCTTTTAATCATCATAAATAATAAATTAGCAGTACCTAATTTTTAAGAAAATTTTAATTTAGTGTCAAATTTTTAAAATTTTTATTTTGTAATTAGTTTTTTTAAAACTTGTTTAAATCATGCCAAATGTTATTTTTGTTAACATGACATTCATTAAATTATATGTAAATATATATTTTAAAAGTATTTAATATACATTTTAAAAGGTTAGTAAGTGAATTGAAAATTTTTAAAAGATATAATATATTTGAATATGTTAATTTTGAATAAAATTTTAATAATAAAAATTTATATGCTTAAATTAAATAATGAATTCAAATTAATAATTGAGACCTTTAATATAAAAAAATTAATTTCTAACATTTAAATTTTTTAAACAAACAAATTGACATAGAAATGAGATGAACACTAAAACCTTTTCACAAGTTTGACTCCAAATTCCATTTAGGGATAAATATCCTATGACGAGAGAAGTTTAGTACTTGCGTGCAGTGTTAATCCTCGTACGTTACAATCAACATATAAAAATTGGATTACGATTGCGTCATTAGAGTGTACAGATACCCAATCGATCAAAGTAACAAAGAAAAGAGTTGACAATTACGTTGTGATTCGAAATTAATAAATAAAAATCAAATTAAATAAATTTTATGCAGAGCTTATTAAAAAAATTTAATATTAATTTAACTCTTTTAAATTTTGAAATCTCAATAATAGAACTCAAAATCCTTTAAATTAAAATTAGAGATGACAATGAGCTAACTCATAGGTCAGATTTATGTATTTTAAATAGGTCAGCTCAGATTAATACGAGACTCAATTATTCTAAACAAAACGTCAAAAAGTTAGATATTAAGCAGGCTTGAGCATGAGCATCTCCAACTCGAACTTATTTAAAAAACGTTATTTTATATTTTTAATTTTTAAAAAATTAACAGGGTCGGGCATAGGTCTATCTATTGCCATCCTTAATTAGAATTGAACTTATTAAAATATTTTAAATTAAATTTAAATTTCATACTAATAATTAAAAAATTTAATAGACTTAACCGATTCAATCGTAAAAATTTAAATCGATTAATTTTTTAGCTCGATTTATCTTAATAAATATTGTTATTAAAAACAATTGATTTTTATAAAACTAACTTATTTACAAAAGCTATAATAAATTATTTAATTTTCATTTAAAAAATACTTTCATCAAAGTACTCATATTTTATTGCTTTTGATTCTTCACATCCCTCTTAAAACAAAATCATCATAATTTTTTTTAATTAATTAATTATTATATTAATTAAACCTATAAATCTTGAGGGTGGGCCCAAATCTAACCTATACCTATGTCAATGCTAGCCACAAGAACTTCCGACCATTGATAGACCAAGACCAAGTGTCATTTACTAGTGGTGGGTTTGTACATCAATCCAAGCAGTCCAATGTCTACTCTAATAAATGCATGTTTTCTTGTTGGAGGATTATACTTATCCAATAAAGGATAGCTTTAAGTGTATGATGTAATGTCACAAGAAATTGCCAAGATAAGCACTCCGAGCTTATTGGTTGTCATTTCAACATAATGTCATCATTGTACACCAACCCTAACTTTATTAAATATTTATAGAAAATTGGAAAAAATTTCAAGTATTTGTTATTAATAAAATAAGAAAAGTTATAATTACTTTATCTAATGAGGATAATCTAATGAGGATAATTTATTATATAAAACTAGGTTTAAGAGCTTAATTTTATATTTCATTATAAAATTTGAAGATAACTACATGTATTTTTTATGATTTTGATTCCTCAAAAATCCCTATCAATTTAATAATGTTAAAACATGGTCATCTTTATTAAAATGATACATACAAGAAAGATTTGACAAAAAAAAGAGAGAGAGAATGATTGAGTTAGCCTTAGGGTTAGGTTGGTCCAGTTTGAGGCTCAATTGGGTCGGAGGTAATCTGAGCCTCAGTTTAATTCAACTCGACCTAATTTCTTTTAAACTGATAAAATGATATTGTTTTTAACAAATGATATTGTTTTGTATATAAAGATCGAGTCTCGAGTTGGGCAAACCCGACTTGAGACTTTTTTTCTTTAAAGAAAACTTGTT